>SGJC01000153.1:0-29783 GCA_009887335.1 Henneguya salminicola | reverse complement strand
GCAGGTCTCGTTGGGGTAAATCATCCTAAATATTTTAATTTTTAGCCTCTTTGCAGAGGGAACTGAGTCTTGTGGATATCAAAATTGATACTATACATATGCGAACAACCCAAAAAAATACAAGGCCTGTATACAATTAAATAAATAGGCAGCTAATTGAACTCATAGAACGACGTGGCCCAATTCCTATAATAACACTATTAGAACAAATTTCATATCTCCTCACGTATTAAAACTTAAGATTGTCGTTAATTAAAATTTTTCGAGTTTAAAATTTTTTGGAAAACGACAGAAAAATGTAAAATTAAAAATATTTGCCAGTTTTAAGATCATTCTAATTTTAAATTGAAAAATTTCAATCATATTTGGCACTATAATTGTGAAAATGTAAGATTATATTTCTAATTATTAATTAAATATAAATATATTTGTAATCGTAAAATCCATCTTGTGCGCAACTTTCGGGGCGAAATTTTCACCCATTCAATTGCACAAATAGCAGATATAAAATACATATTTATAAATTATCTTTGGTAAGGCTTCGATTGCTCAGGTATATTTTTTCTTCACAACTTCTGCATTGAAAATAATATGGACAGTATATCTTGCTAAGTAAGAATATACAACATAAAATTCAAGGTTGTGTCTACGAAAGGGCATAAAGAAAGAAGTTGTGGAATACAAAAATTATATTATTAATGCCCTAAGATGCAAAGCCAAATGTTCACAAATTTTAGAATCTATGAATAAAATATAGTTAAATATTTTTCTCGAAATATTTACATAATTATCCTAATAGTAATAAAATCAGAAAAAAAAATATTCAATTAATGAAGAAGCGAAGTTTCTGATCCTATATAGAGTAGCGTTGCAATAATTTAAAAAAAATGTGCCGAATGCACAATTATACATAGTTATCAGAATTTAAAATTTAATAGACATATCCCGATATGTAACAGCAACATATCTCCATAGCTATTTGTAAAATCTTATAATATTTATAAAAATAACATGCAACCCTGTTATAAATCTTTATATTCTCTCAACATATATGTTCTATAATTCTGTCGTTGGGGTTATAAATCTAATATTCAAAAAAACTTAACTTCATCCAATTAATAATTATTTTGAGTAAATTAGGCAAATTCCTGTAAAAAAAATTTGAAAAATAAAATAAAAGTTTCTTTTTACGCCCATGGCTTGATATATAAAAACTCTCAAACGAGATAAAGTCGGATGATTAAAAACTTCAAATTATATTTTGTATAGATTTATTTGTTGCAACCAAAAAAATGAAAATAAATTTCTTTTTGCTCATAATACACATAATCGTCAAAATCAGGTAGAATTATGAATATTTTTTATAATAATTAATAATCTAGAACCATCCTATGAGTTCATTATACTTACTTAAGAATCGAAGATTTCTTGAAATTTTTATTACGCGAAGAAACATTATTTAAGCGTAATGAAGCAAATTTTAATATTACCATAAATTTAGTTATATAGTGTATTAATTCATGTCTATTTTTAAATTCTTTAAGTTCTTTACAATAAATAAATAATTCAAAAAATATTTTATTTTAACATTAAATGTAACGTAAACTCACAAATAAAAAATAGGTGCAATCGTTCTGACTATATATAAAAAATTTTGTATGATAAGCAATGCTTGAACCATAAAATTTTAATCGGGTCAAAGATTGATATCAAGATCAGATAATTGAGCTAGGATTATGAACAGAAATTTTTTTAATTTTATGAACAGCTTTTTATTTTTATTTTTGGTATGGATTCATACTGATTTCCATGTATCTGCTTCCAAAGAGCCTAATGTAAGTTCATTTAATTAAAAATATATCTATATTTTTTTTAATATCTCTAAGTTATATATTTATAGTAAAATACTAGAAACATGGGATAATTTTATATAATAATATATAAACTTTTATTTACCTATTTTCCAATTTTATTAATGAAAATTTTTTAACAAAAATATATTTCTATTTTATAAAAAATTTAAATATTATAATATTGCACGTCAAGCCTTATCTCGAATGGAATACATTCTGACTAAACGGTGGCTTCTTATTTTTATATTTAAAAATATGGAAGACTTAATATTAAAAAATTCTATAAAAATATTAATTTTTTAGCCTTCGACTTGTATAAAATAATACTGATCCATTTAAATCGAAACTCATTACGTTTTGAATTAGTAAGCCAACACATAATACAATTTCCTTTAATAACACGTCCATTCTCAGTAAATCAACTTACTTTTATAATCTCAATATTTCTTTTCCTGTCAGCCTTTTTTGATAATGAAATAAATATAACATACCATGAAGACTATTTCACACGGTGTTAATCAGAGTTAAAATTTCGTCTTTACTACATTAAAATTATGGATCTTTTGGTATTTTAGCACATTTTTTAAAATGATAGGAAAGTCTCGCAGCTCTTTAAGGTTGTTCAAGATCCTCTTATAGTATAAAAAGTCTTAATATTACTTTGCTTTACATGGTGTAAAAAAAAGAATTCACATGCTATATTGTTTTTACATGAATCTGTTCCTGTAACAAATTTCGTTTAAAAGGATGGGGGTAAAAAACAGAATTATACTTTATTTTGTTTATTCAATGAGTCTAAGTTGAGTTACAATATGCAGACTTTGTCAATTTTGAGAAATAGATGATCCAATAAAATTTTTTTGCTCTCTTATTAAGCTATGCCTTAAAACGTTACAATTAAATTGTTGTTAATTGTCTTGCACGTGATATTATTGGGATATTCTGTTAGGGAAAATATAAACTCAGTTTAATTTTGGGAGGCTAAGCTTATTGTATATCCTAATTTAAATATGCTAGGCACGGTCCTTATAACTAACACTACTATTTTTATATTAATCATTAAACAATTAAGTTTTCGTCTAAGTGATTGCAAAAGTATGCGATATCTTACAAAAACTGATCAAAATCAGAAAATTTTAATTAAAGTTAGATCTTACGTTATTTTACACATTTTTTTATAAAAATATCGCAAAATTTTTGCCGTCTGATCGCAGCTATAGGAAAAGACTTGAATTTAATCAAACTAAAAAAAATGCTGCTTTGTGAATAACTTTCATCATCTAATTATGCCCTGGTTGTATAAATTATAATAAAATCACTTCCTTAAGCCCAAATTTTTTATCTTCCTTACTGGTGTAAATAGTATATATTAATATTTTATATCGACGGCCAATAATTAAAATTTTATAAGTTAATATCAAGATTATAAACAGGAAACCTTAGACTATTCTTCCTATAAATTGGCACTTCTAGAATAAAATAATTGCTATTTTGCATTGATTTAATTGTAGTAAAATTATACATAAAGGCTGTATTTATTGAATTTGCCAACAAATTCAGAGAAAATGTAGAATTACGCTATGGCTATGTACTTTGATCTCTTATGTGGCTTAAATTTTACGACCGTCAGTATAGATATAGATTACTAGGTTGTATTTTAAAATAAAAAAATGCCCGTTAACATGCAAAAATAGAGGAAAGTATATATTTATATCTGTAAAAAGCGATACATTATCCGACATAAGGATCAAGTATTATCTATAAAATGTATAAAAAATAATTCGAAATTTTCACAAACTAACAGTGTGTAAAATGAACAAAACTGTTTTTTGAACGCTTATTTTTCTCTCATTCAATTTTCCATATCTGAAAATACGAATGCTAGGCTCGAGTGTGGAAAACAGCATAATCAAATAAAAGTTTACGGAAATATAAAATCACAGGTCAATGTATCGCAGATTTTATTTTCAGTGATTTTTTTGTCAGTAAAACTCCAAATATTTCTGATCTTTTACGACTGACATCGCAAGAAGCTGCAGTTTTCTCTATTTGGGCAATAATTTTACTTAAACAATGTTTTGGAGGGTATTATACTCATTTCAGAAATAAGAAAGATTTATTTTCAAGCCCCTATATCTATAGATACGCTTGATTTCATCCAAAATATATTTTGTTAATAGAAATTTTTAAAAGTGGCAATAGTAAGTCAAATTAATGGTTATAGTGTAGAAATTTTTCTAAAAAACAAATAAAAAGTTTTTTGAGAGAAAAAGTTTTCCTCCTCTTCCGGCTTATATTATGCATAATCTGGAAATTGCTAATTTTGAATGTGATTTATTTTTTTCTTAAATTATTCTTAAGCAGAACAGTATAATTTTTGTTGAACTAGTCTACGAAACGCAAATTATTAATCTAAAATGTACTTTTATATTTTTAGTTTACTGGCAAAATATCAGATTTATGGTTCGGAAGAAAGCTCGGTTCACTAAATTTGTATCATAATGTCAAATTTGTTTCTTAACTCCCCTAAATAATTCCCAGTTTAAATTTTCTTTAAAGTCAGAGTTTTTTCTTAAGGCATTAAATATTTATTCCTTAAGGTTATCTACCTTGTTAAAGGATTCAAGATTTTGTTAAATAAATACTCATACTCCATTTTATCCTTACCTTTATCACTTCTCTCGAAAAATTTTCAGTGTTTAAGCTTTGCGATACTTGAATCCTATAAACTAGGCATTTTCTTACTAAGACGTATTTCGCTAGTACCTATACTATTAGCTTTTCCTTTTAAATACTTATCAAATAACGTGGCATTTTCTCGGATAATAAGTAAACTACAAAAGCATCTGCTTCAAAGTCCGATCTTCGAAATAGAAAAATTACAATAATTTTATGTTTGAAAAATTTACCCGTTTTTTATTTATAAATTTGAACACCCATATTTATGCTTTCTTCAATGAGTTCTGCGTCAATCATATAAAATGTCAAATATCGTGATATATATCTTAAAAAAGGGCGGATATTTGTTTATCTTGAACCTCAGAATTAATTATAAATTATACTAATTTTTTTTCGCTCCTTTTACCCTACAGTCAGTGCATTCCGTTTAATAAAAATTTACGGTTTGATGATATTAAATTATAAGAAGTAAAGATATAGAATATACCTTGCATATAAAATCGAAGGATTGCAAACGATGACTCTTAAGTACACGTAGATGTTAAGTTATATTTATACGTTGTATCGTATGTGGCATATGGAAACCAAAAAATTTTAAATCTTAAAATAGATCTCAGAAATAATTCAATTGTTATGATTGCCTATCCACCAGTTTAATTAACTGAATGACTATGCTATTGTGTGTGTTATTTCATTTTGTAAGAGACATTTAACTTAATAAATTACAAGCTCTGTAGAAATATCTTTCGTACATCAATAATGTATCTACCCTTTTCAGAAACTATTTTCTACCAATTTGAACGCGTTATTAATGTCTATATCTGCAAAAATAAAAAGGAAAAATATTACCACATATTTTGAGGATATTAGTAAAAGTTATCATTTTATTTTTTGAATCTAATTTGAGGTTTGGCAGTCTATGTTGACCACGTTTCATCTAAATCATTTATGCATTTAATAATTGAATCACATTTTTTTAAATAGAATATTTTAATTTTCTTACATTATATTAATTTAATAAGATTCAATTAATTTAATTTATGTTTGTCAAATACCAAAAATCCGAAGACAGGATGGATTCTTGTTGTCTGCATAGCCTTCGTTTGGACAAAATTATACATCATTTTCTAATATATAAGTGAGCCTTTCTAACTATAGCAAAAATTATTTAATAATATTTGCTTTTCAGCTCATTAATTGTTTTTTCTATCACATTTGGATATTCTCTCTTGAAAAGGATCAATCTTTTTTATTCGTTTTTGATCTGTCAATGTAATCATGACGAATATGATCTATACATGAGGTTATCAGAACTATCCCTCAAGTTTGTCTATTCTGAATATATGTGTATATTCAATAAAACGATTTCTTCAAAGTGTTAACATCTGTTATACGTTAGAAAACTTTTTTTTTCATAAATGTTTACTTAACGCAATAATTGTATCATAAAATTGTGTTGTAGATTTTTTTGCTTGATTTCAATGTAAAAATTTTTTGTGCATCTTAAAATCCCTTAATCTTTTTTAAATTGTTTTAATCCCTAAATTGATCGAAATCTGTCGTCAATTCTAGACTTGGTAATATATGACTCTGTCTATAATTGTATATCAAATAAAATATACGAAATAACATTTATTTTGGAAAGTAAACTCTTAATTATGTATTTAATCGACTTTATTTAATGTATTATAGTCTTTGATTAATATATACATAAGATAGATTGAACACGAAAAAGTTTCGAATTTTTTTTAATTGTTTTTTTACTTATTAATAGTTTTATAATAAGTTTTCTCTCGCTGTCTCATACATTTTTTATAGGCCGAATCACTTCAATAGAAACCTGAGGTGTATTGATTAATTTTCGCAAAGTTAAAATCGGAATATTTTTTTACACCTGGTAACAAAGGTATTCTAAAATAAAAAACATACACCATAAATAATTTATCTTTTCGTAATATTGTGGAAAAATATATGTATATATTAATTTACGAAGTATTTTAGTTTCTATTCGAGCTAAGATCAAAATTTTTTAACGACCACCTCTAGACTACTCCAATTTTATTCAAAAGAATGAATAAAAGCCTAATTAAGATGTCATAAAAAATATTGATTTAAAATATATTATATTCTAAAATTTTAATATTCTCAGAAAAACAAAAAGTCAAGAAGAATTATTTTAATAAAAAAAATAAAATTATAATTATAAAGTAGAAAAATATAAGAATAGTTTTGATTTTTATTTATGGGCGAACGTAAGCGCATATAAAATTTTACTGTCTCGGATAAATAATATTGTTTTCTTATATTTATTGCATTTTATTGAAAATCAATAAAATTCTTAATAATATTTTCGTTAATCTTCATATGAAAGAATTCAATATTATATTATTTAGAAAAAAAATATACATCATTAAGAAAATTGCCTTTTATTCTTGACGAAATTTTTATTATTTGGGGTGCATTTCGAGATTAGCATCATAGTTTCCATCCGGCGATGTCAACTCTTAGTAGGCATCTTCTCTCGACTAGCAGTAGTGTGACCCCTTCGCTAAAAAAAATTATATCCTGGTTGTGCTCTCTAGAGACTCCATACTGCACGAGTATGTGTTCTTAATAAATTAAACTTATTCTTAACGATATAGATTGGTTAAATTAATAAGGTTAAACTTAAGTAGGATCCTTGAGAGTAAAAACTAATTTATGTTTTCTGAGAAAATATTCGAAAAAGGATAATATATATTTTTTTCAAATAAACATTTACATCAACTGTAGAATATTGAACATAAAATAGTAGCTAGATTTTTTGCAATAAGCGAACCTAAGTAAAAAAAACAAGACAGTTTTTAATTATTATTCAATTGTTCAGATTACCATTTAACATGAATGGATTTGATTAGCATACATTAATTAAGAACGAGTTAATAAGAAAAATCTCCCACGTAATAATGACCTGGATAATATTTTTTTTATTAAATAAACATTTTTCATAATTAAATTCTTCGCGGTCAGCACAATAAAAAGTTTATTAGATAAACTCAGATTTTTTGTGCTATAATACTGCCTAAATCACATTACATATTCAAACCATATAAAATAGATTCAATTCTCATGGAAAAACAACATAAATTTTTGAGTATATAAATCAATTTTTTATACATTAAAAATTCTATTTAAATATTTAAAGAAAATAGGTTCAGTTAATTGTGATATGTTTCTGATTCGTTTAAATAAATAAAGTTAATCAATTATAAATAAAATAAAAAAGATGAAAAATTAATAATCATATGATTCTAAAATATAGATTGTTTGATGAATATAAAAAATTGTTTGAGAGCATTTATTCGATTTCAACTGTTATTATAGGTATAAATATACTTTAATATCGATAATCACATTTAAATGAGTTGCGTAATTTATGCTGTTAATAAGCAAATACGAAAAGATATTAAATGGATCTTCTTTTTAAATAAATTGTAAGTATTAATAATAATACTTCCTATGAGATAGAAATAGTAAGCATATATTTAGAATTTACTTTTGCAAAAAATCCGTTTTACCAGAGCTTTTTTTAATTGTCTATTGGTTTTGCATCTAAAACATCCTAAAAAATATATTGATCAAATTATTGTAAAATTATATTTATTTATCATTTAGAACTTCAATTATTCTCTATTTAGCTTATATGTTCATATTTGATATCACAATATTTCAACTATTTATTTCTTGTCATACAAATATATAAAATTTATTATTATTTTCGGTGCCTTATTTATAATAAAATAAGCTCAACCCTGCAATTTTGATATGTCACGTTAAATTTTTTTCACAACTTTGTTACTACTATATACAATCTTTCCTTATATTTATAAACTTGTTTTTAAGCTATATTTTATGGTTTTCTTACTGATATTCATTTAAAAAAATTTTATGCATTAGCTTTACGAACATATCAATAGTAAGTTGGCATAAATTCTACGAGAATCTGTTGCATTAACTTGAGCCGGCAATGACCGAAAAAGAGTTAATGTTTTTTCTTGTAAAATTATTTTGAATCTATAATACCTTTACGCGTATAAATATTATAAAAAAAATCAAATGTTATACAATTTAATTGACAGTAATATGGTTTATGACAGATCGCGAGAAAATATTAGTAAATTTACGGAAGGCGCATTAAACAATCATGAGCGACCGTGTCAAGTATATTTTTTCGATGAGACAGTGTAATAAATTACATATTTATAATATTTTAGGGATACATATGTGAACATTATATTTTAATTTAATTTTTGTAAAAGGAAAATTTTTAGATATATAATTTTTTTGAAAATTAACATTGTCAAGGGCATAATAATTTTAATTAATTAAAATATTATGTTGATTTCGGCTATACTTAACATCCCTAAGATATTCAGAATATTTTTTGCATATTTTTTTTCTAAAAAAATATTATCGGGGCCGTTTTGATTAAATTGAGTAAAATTATTAATTAACGCTAAACTGAAGGTGCTCTGATCATTAAGGAATCAATAACTTCCTTGCCAATCTGTTGAGGTGGACAATTTATTTATAAGAATTCAAAAACATGAAGTGATGTATAGATATGCATCTCTTTTTTAGATATGAGCATATTCCAACTGTGTATTACATTTAACCTCCCGATAAAAATACAATAATAAAAGCGCGGATGCTTGTATAAACAAAAAGCCCCAATATATTTCTATAAATAAACTGCATATTTATTTAAATTAATAAGAGAACATATATTTTTTATAAAGCTTGTTACTAAATTACTGCTTATAGTATAGCTTTCCACTTATTTTGTTAGGCTTAATATTATAATAGATAAAATTATTACATGCTCATGTTTCTTATTTGAAACTTTACATTCAAAAATGTTTGATCATCTACTCTATAAACATTTTTAATATAAAATATTTAGCAACCCTTAATAAAGTTAATATTTTGATTAATATATATCTTTATAATGTAATTCATTTACATGTTATTGACAAAATATATTTTTATTCGAAATAGATGATACCTGATTTTTTGTTAACAATGAGTAACTTATCTTTTTCTTGTATAAAGAAAAATTTATAGTTGAATGATTCATTTCGCATTGATTAGGCATATAATATCAATGGTTTGTAGAAGCCTCTAGGTGCATGGGTTGGGAAATACTGAAAAATGTAGATCAACATATTGCTATTGTTCACAGTTTAAAACAGAATATAATATAACATTTAAGTTAAATTTTGAAAATATTTTAAATTATAATAATATTAAGGCTGTGGTTTATTTAAATATCAAAATATTCCAATACAACAAGAAGGATATCGACAAGTATTATTTTTTTAACAATTCAGCGATACTCATTTTACATTTGGAATATATTCTATTTATTTGAAATCTCGCAAGAGTCTCACAAAATTATTTGACCGCAGAACGTACAATGAAAAGAATCCAAAATTTTTCTACGATTTAACAATGATTGTTAAGGCTCTAAGAAATGTAAATTTTTTCATAATATAAATGACAACGTACGGGCTAATATTGATGAAATTATATATTATTACAATTCGAATATTTTAAATTTTGTTGAAGGATAAATTAAACGAAGAATATTATGAATTAATAATTCCATTTCCTTTTTTTTAAATAAATTTCGAAATATAAACCGGGAGTACAAAATAAATTTTAAATCTGCTTAACTTTAAGTAGAATACAATTAAAAAAAAAAGATTTTATATTATATGAAATACTTAATTAATGAATTATATTGTGCAAGTATTGTATATAAAATTTTCCATCAATATTTAGAATGATTTATTAACATTTTACGGTGTAAAATTCTCTCAATCACTAATGTATTTATTAAATATTCTTTTTAGCCTAAAATACTCAAAGATTATTTCGAATTTATGTTTAGGTAATAAAATCCCTTTAAAGTATTATAATATGGTGGGAAAGTTATGATAAACTTCAATATTTCATTAAGTATTGTTGATTTAAAAATTATTGTCGAAATTGCTTAATTATTTACAATATTTATTTTATTCAACACACAGAATATCATATTTATTGATCAATCAATTATATTTGTTCTACATTAGTATTTTTCGTACAAAAAGCTTTAATTTTATAAATTACTATTATTTTTATATTTTCAAACAAAAGAGAATGAAGATCTGTTGATTAAATTCTTTTCGTGTAAGTCTAAAGAAAATGATGCCAGAATAAAGATGATATTAAATTTACGAGATTTTTGATTCTCAAGTACTTTTTCTACCAATATAAACATTTATTATATTATCTCAATATAATACTTTATGACTGATCATATTTTTTTATTTACGCAAAGTATAACTTTAGTGGTCTCTTTTATAATGAGTTACGAAAAAATGCTAAAACTCTAAAAAAATTAATAAATATAATCTTTGAAAGACAATAAGCGTTAATGTGGATGATATCATATGCTTATGTCTCAGTAATTATGTTACGCTTGAAACAGCCTGGAGATATGCAAGCCGCGCTGAACATATCTTTTCTCGATTTTAACTTGTCTTGTCACTAATTATGCTTGATTTTAAAACTATAAATAAAACGCAATGAGTAATTATAAGATAAATATCTTGGTTGGTTTGTAATTTTAATAAAAATTATGAGGCATTCTTTTTATTAATCTTATTATTTTCCAATAAAAATTACAAAAATTTTTTGTTTTAAAAATTGAGGAATTATTCAAATGAGTGAAAACTGCAATTTTCTTACTTTCATTTTTTAATAATCATTAAGGAATACTTTGTAATTTTTGTGGATAGAACTAAGGGGGTAGAAAAAAAATTAATATCATTCCCATCAATTAACTTCTTGCTTCATAATATTGATAACCGTTATAACTATTGCACGAGTAACACCAACGTTTGCTTAAATATTAGAATAATGTAAGGTTATTTATAATAAATCAAAGATTAACAAGAATAAATTCTTTATCATGTATTACTTTATATGAAGTTAAATTTACGAGTATGCTTATTGAAAGTGTATCTAAAACTAAAATGTAAATTAATGAAAATAACATAGAATATTAGGATATGAAACTTCTAAGGAAAAATTGCTCACAACCAAAACTCAACATTTTAATAAACAAATAAAAAATAAAGGAAAATATATTCATAACTCAACGTTCTCGTATATCTTAGGTCATATTGATCAAACTGAGGCAAACATATTGTATTTTTATGGTTAGATTGTTGCTCAAATTAAAAAAAAATTAATATTTACTTATATGTATCGTAATTATGAAGCCCTTTTACTTTATGTCATTCAACATAATTGGAATAAATATGTTAAAAACAAATTTACCATTTTACAAAATTTTGTACCAATGGAACGTTATTATGAAATAAAGTAGAATACTTTTATAACAATCTAGGCTTGACTATTGCTTATCTGAAAAAAACAGTTTCAAATTTTTAGAAGACAAATTAAAAAAACAGAAAAAAGACTCATCTTCTCGATTAAATGGATATTGGTGTAAAAACCCTATAAAAACAAATCCACAGGTTATTGACATAGGTAATATATATTTTAAAACTATTTTTTACAGTAATGCTTTTTTTCGGGTGGAAAATTAATTAATTAAAATCTAAAAATTCGTTAAGTATTATCATATAAAAATTTTGCAGTTAAAATAGAAGTTCGTGAAAATTTAATATATAAAGAAGCCAGGTATTAACAATTTACGCTTCTTTTGTGGGCGTCGAGAAATTATGGTCAATTATGACATTTTAATATCACCTAGTTTATTAATCATTTTATCAATTTTTATTTTTGAAGCTTTCTTTAAAATTTTTGAACTCATTCGAGTATTTAAGCCTATTTTTCTATTATTAGTTAACCATATATATTACACATAAATTTTCTTAAATTATTTTGATGCTTATCAATTCTGTTGATTATGTACTTTAGTTAATGTTTTATATACGTTCAGCTGTCTCATATTAAAATTGAAAAATTTATACGCTACATCGTAATCACAGATTAACAGTTATAAATATGCATTAACTAATATGAGAGCTATTTAATAGTGTCAAGGCTGTTTTTGATACGAAATGAAATTCATTCAATTAAAATGCAGACATATAGGGAATTTGAAGCATTAAATTTATCTAAAGTTATCAAAATTTCAAAAAGACCATTCTCTGCTATTTAAATTGTTGTTGAATTTTCATTGAAACAGATCTTTAGTTATAAATAGAGAGTATGAAGGAAATATACCTCAGTGGTTTATATTTTATGTAATACATATTTTTAAATATATTTATTAAGTGAAGAAATATAAATTAAAAATGCGTAAATTGAAAAAACAATTATTCTTGTAATAAAAGCTAAATCCTTAAATAAAAAAAATATATCTTTAGTATTTCCGTTTTATTTTAATCTTATATATTGGAATTATAATTTATTAAATGTTATTAATACTCTACTAGGGAATAGTTCTTTCTAGAACAAATTCAAAAATTCCCCTTATTTTAGTAAAATTATTGTTACTTTTACAACGAAACCAAAAATATAAGAATATTTTAAAATAAATATTATATGACATATTCAGAAATTTTTACCAAAATATTTCATCCATAATATTTTCAGCCTTGTCAATCGTTCATTCATATTAAAGCCATTTAACTTAAAATAAAATTAATATTTAAGAAATAAAATTATAATTTAATTTAATTTAAAGACTAAAAGGTTTTTGCGAATAAAAAATATATTTTAGTCATTTAAAATAAAATCAATGAGTAGTTTTCTGCATGATGTTTAAGCACTTATTAAAATCTAAAGTATTTGACCTAACATTTATAGGTTTGATATTAAAAAATATAGTTTTCAAAATATATTATCTTATCATTTATTCTCATTTATCGAAATATTTTTTGCACTGACATGTGTTTACGGAAATATATAATATAAGAAATCATATAAATAAATGACACTGAAAAGACTTTAAACACTACGGAGTTATATTTATATTATAAATGGCTAAAAAAAATGAGCTTATCTTCAAGAATTTTTGATTAAACATTCTGCAAGACAAATATTAAAAAATTGACAAAAGTTGTCGAGTTTATTTGATTTACGAAATTTCTGACGAGGCAATCGTTTTTTTTGGTTGGAAAT
This sequence comes from Henneguya salminicola, assembly GCA_009887335.1. Lineage (NCBI taxonomy): Eukaryota > Metazoa > Cnidaria > Myxozoa > Bivalvulida > Myxobolidae > Henneguya > Henneguya salminicola. Next base: position 16,068 of record SGJC01000153.1, on the reverse strand, counting down.
ATTTATAAAGGCTGGGGCGAATAGTATTGATATATATATAATCCGGTTATGCTTTTTTTTCACAATCTACAACTGCAAGATTTTGTCTTCAAACTGAGTTTTCAAGTCAATTATATAATGTTTACGTAGTTCAGTGTATCTACATCTTTTAAAATTAGGAATAGGATAATATGTTGAGAACCCACATAAATTAAAAATTCTGCCTGTTCTTATGGCATTTAATATCCCAATAAATTAGTTCGCTGAATGTTATATTATAGGTTTCTTAAATTATGCTATATTGTTTTTAAATTTCTGCCAGTTTTAGAGCTTAAAGATAATCCGAGAACCATTTTAACCCCATACTCGCATGAGTGTGAAGTAAAATCTTAAATTCTTGAAGTTGGTTCCATTATATTTAAATAAAATAATAATTTACCTCTATATTTAGATTATAACCGTTGGAATCATAAAGTTTGTTTTTTAACAGTAGAAGACGACGACAGATTTACTCTTAATTCTGTATTTGTAAATATTTAAAATAGGATTTTAAAAATAATTTTTGCGTTTGTCATGAAGGTATATTTGGGAAAAATGCAAATTTAATAAAACATTATGTTTATATGTTGTTTTAATATTTTTAGATTTGAAACTAATGACAAACAAATATTATAATCATTGTAAACACGGTGGTATTTTTATATTCATATTAAACTAAAGAACATCAGATTATAAATAGAAAAAAAATATGCGTTTGTGATTATAAATTTTACACCGGGCATGCCTGCCAAATACATTGCGACGTTTTTTGCCGTTACGGGAAATGTACATATATAAAAGTAAAAAAAATTTTTTATACTGTAGGGAAAAATAATATGTGAATGCTCCCGTAATTTTCTAAACTTTTTCTGCAGAAAAAATGGTAATTTAAATTATTAATTCAGCTTATAATTGGAATGACTTAATATTAATATCTGTAATAGTTATCTTTATAACTGGATTCCTATTATTTCTCATAATAATTGGTGAATGGGCACATAAAAAGAAACATAGTAAAATAGTATGTTAATATCGGCTAATTTTGAGAAATTCATAAAGAACGGCTCAATTCATTCAGATTCTAATATCAGTGTTTGCAATAAATACCTATGTAAAGCTAGTTTTTATAAAGGCAATATTTATTTTAGGTTCGAATCTAGAATACACTTCTTTTACCGTCCAAAATTATCAAGATTTATCTATTGCCCCCTTAGACAGCAAAAATAATTTAGCTTATATGGATGGATACGATCATATATATGATTATTCAGATTGTTTAGACATAAATACAAATAATTATTATATGTCATCTCTGAATATTTATTCGAACATTGAGGAATCAAAAAAAATTTATATTCCCCATTCAGGTGTAAAAGACGTAAATTTGTCATCGATTGGTACTGATGATAAATGCTATGAAGAAAGTAGGATATTATAAATTATATTAGTAAATACAAATATTATTTGTACTGAGACAGAAACTCAACATACGACAATTTACGAAAATTTTCAGACATCTGTTAGCGAAAATTTCTTATCTATCATTTATGATGAATATGAATTAAATTTAGACAATAACCCACCTTACGATGATATAAAGTTCACAAATGATAGCTAGTCAAATTAAATTTATTTTTGGAATATAAATATTAATTTCGGTTATACATTTTTACCGTTTTTTTTGGCATAAATAATGATTTGTTCAAAATGAGATTTCCCATGTCTTAACAATTAACTCAGAAAGTAAAATTAAAATTTTGATTTATAAACACATGCATGATATATTTATATTATATTAATAAGAACTATTTAAAGAAACAATAATTAAACAAATCTACCTTGGGGCTGCATAACTCTTTGTTTAGTCGTGAGTCTTATCAAAAGGCAACTCTTTTTTTCCTATAAATTTCGGCCGAATTACAAAAATAATTAATTTGTTGATAAAAGTTGATTCTTTTTAAATTCAAGAATTATACTCAGTTAAAAAATCATATTCACATGTGGGACGTGATTTGGATAAAAATTTACTATGAATAATTTAGATTATGTCCACTGTTAGATTTAGAAGCATATCATACAGATAAGTCATAATATTGTTTCATGTACGATTAGAAAAATAAGAAACACGAGTGGGTCAAAATTTAGAGAAGTGTACCAAAATTAATATGAAGTCCTGCCCTTTATATACGATAGCCGGTTGGTTTCCTTCTGTAACCAAAGTATTTTCTGAGCTGAAAGGGGGATTATTAGGCATGGAAAAAAACTTCTGAAGGAACAAGCATTCTTATTTCTTATCTATCCCTCTTTTTTTAAGAATATCACATATTACAAATTAGATTTATTGTTCTCAAATAAAAAAAACACGTAATTGAGTTAGTTGTAATTGTTTTCAAACAATTTTTGTAATAACGCAAGTAATTCTCAAAATAATAGAAGCTCCTGCATTTTTATTACTAAATTTAAAAAAAATTTATTGAAAGAGCCGTGGCTAAAACTTGACTTGCCATAATATCTTAAATTATGAAATCATAACGTAAAAAGATAAAATTATGTCGTGTTTCTGAAATAGACAAAATAGATTGTTTATAAATTCCACAGAGAAGAGTACATTTCTGCCTGTTATGGTGTTAAACCTTATTTCAGATATAACTAGAATAAAAGAATATGGTAATATAAAAAAAAATACCTTAATTAGACATTTATGTTAAAAAAAAATTTAAGCCAATGTATGCGTTGTTCTTTTTGAATATCCCCAGATGTTTGGAAGCGACTTTTTTTTTACTGGGATTCTCGCAACCTTGTTCGGAATTTATGCCTCATATTTTTCCTCAATTGATCTCAAGAAGAATTCGTAAAATAAACAATTTACATGTGGTTTATCAAATATATTTGTTTTTATAATATTTTTTTGGGAAACATTTAATATTACAAACATTTTTGGTATTGAGTTAATTTATAAATTAAATTTGTAAACAACACTATTCTTATTTCCTAGTAGCTTTGGCATATATTAAATGTTCACCTCCAAAATAAAATTTATTTTGGTTGATAATGATGTGAAATCAAATATATTTTTAATGCAATAACCAGATATTTCATTCAAATTCCTCAAGAAAAATAGAAAAAAAATATGTCGATACATATGAACGAAAACTGTAATAGGGGATTGTAGAAAAGAAAATTATCATTACTAACAGCACAATTAATTTCAATTATGAAACTAACAGACAACACCGATTTTAAATTGAATTTGTTAACACATAAAGATGCATAAATAAAAAGTTCGGCATAAAATAAGCAGGATCCAATATACGTTAATTTTATTTAATATTTGTTTTGAGTAAATTCACATTTATTTTACAAAATTAATTAGAGAAATCTTTTCCATTATAATGAATTACATATATCTTATGAAAACTGTTTTATTTATTAAATTTATTTATGACATCTAAAATCATTGAAACGTGAATAATTTAAATCAACTTCAATTTTTCAACTAATTCCCAACAATTATGATACATGATGGTTAAAAATTATTGATATACTTAAACTTAAATGGTTCTAATTTTGATAAATAACTGTTAAAAATAAATTTTAAAAGCTGTAAAGCAATAAAACGTTAAATCATTAAGGCGGATATAATAAACATTGTTGCTAGGCTAAATGTCTGTGGGACTAAATTTCATATATTTTAAATTTAAACCTATTTTAATTGTTATGAGTCATTTTTAGCCATAAAATTCTAGTTACGTCAATTTTATAAAATATTTTTATTTTTATCTTGGGATTATAAATGAAAGCCAAATAATTTTATCCCGATATCTTTGATTTTATAAAAATGAAATTATAGAGTAAACAGAACTCGTAAGAGCAAGGTATTTCTTTACTTATTATATGGATGGCGTAATCACAAAGTGGTTTTCATTAAACGGATGAGTAAGTAGGCGTATCAACTTGAATTTCTGATGCTAACATATTTGAGACAATAACAAATTTTAATTTTTCAAATGGTTCACGTCAATAAAAAATAGGTGCCCCTTGGATAGCAAAATATATAAGTTTGCTCCTGAATTACGGATTGTCAATAAGACTATAAAATTATTTAATAATTAGGCTAGGCTTGTAGGATAGATAGAAAGGGGCCTTGGGATGAAAAACTCTGTCTCTAAGGAGTATTTTGTCGAATATTTAATACTAAAAATTGAACTATTTTAGTTTTTATTTTGCATAGGCTGTCTTAAAATCCTCAACAGTTTCAAACTAGCTTGTGTACGCACACAAAATTCTCAAATAATTTTATGCAGAATTTTTATATATTTTCTTCGTATAAATTGAACTGAACTGATGCATATTTATAAAAAATCATAGGCATATTATCGATAAATTATTAAATATTTTGCAATCGATTTTATTTGTATTGCGGCATATGTTTTTATTTTCACTTTAGCATTGAAAATGTAAATCGATATTAGTAATTTACTTTTTTTCTAATGCAATTGTATTTCTAAGTTCGAGCCATTTCATCCATCCATTCATATGTTTGTAACACGAATACTTCCCAATAATTGCCATATACTTTTTACTCGTTTTTTTGAGAATTTGTGTTGACAAAATTCTTTTTTAGACAGTTCTTTATTTTGTTGAATTTAGATTTAGATCAGTGTCGGGCTCCGTCGTTTCGATAAACTGTGAGGTAGCGCGAACAATTTTAGAGGTGCTGCGAGAAGTTTTAAAAAATATTCAAAATTGCTAGTATACTTGAACCACAGGGAATACGAAATATAACCTATTATTAAACAAATCTTTTAATTTTGAATGCATCAGAAAAATTACAACTTCACTCACCTTATTTATACTGCACATGCAAAATAGCTTTTATTTTGGCAAAATTCTGTGATGTATTTTTGTAATTAATTTTTAAAGATTAACATTTTTTTCTTATCACAGTGATCCTAATTCAACTCTAAGTCTTTTTTTATTTTAAATAATTCAAAATATTATCTAGATTGATGGATTACTTAATTAAAAAGACGCCTGTAAGAAACAGAATAAGACAGTCGAGAACAATGATGACTAGGCGATTGTATCATCGAAAGTAAAAATCATAAGTATCAGATCGAATATCTAAAATATGGATTCATTGCTTCAGAAAAATATACTTCGCTCCCATTTTGTCTGATTTTTGTAAAAACTATTTGCAGTGGATCGATGAATCCAAGTAAATTACTTCGGCATCTCGAAACACACCACACAGAACTAAAAAAATATCTGATCGGTTATTTCGATAACTTACTATCGAATTACATCGTGAATCCAAGAAATATGTAACTGCAATTGATCAGGCACAAATTGATAGTTTCTGTATTGTTCAACTTATTGCAAAGAATAAAAAGCCCCTCACTGAAGCTGAGGAAATAATTCTGCTGATGTTGAAAATTGCAACTGGCTGCAAGCCGTTGAATGAGGCTATATTAATTTTAAGAACATTTCCTTATCTTAAAAAACTATTTCTCGAAAAATTAAAGATATATAGGATGACAATGAGTTTGAGTTAAATGAATGTTACAATGATCCATCCAAAAAAATTAGCTTTCGACTTAGACGAAAGCTCAGTTAATGTCATTTAAGATATATGAGCTTAGAGGAAGGATTGCGAATAATTATTTCTTTAGCCAAGAGTTGAACCAGACAACCACTGAAGAAGACTTTTTGAATTGGTCTATGATAGTTTAAAAATATAAATATTTTAAATGGAAAAATTGTATCACCGTATGCATAAATATAGGGTCTGCGATGAGGGGTCCCCAAAAAGTTTCGACGCTTACGTTCTTAACAAAAATCATGGGGTATAATTTTCGCTGCGTTATTCGCAGAAAAGATCTAATTTCAAAAGCTGATCTTTCTATTTTTAAAATATCTCTCATTGAAGTCATTAGCGGGCTAATTAAATAATTGCGATTGCTCTTCGATCAAGAATTTTTGCATTTTTGTGGAGAAATGAATTTTAAATCTAAAACTCTGCTCTATCACACTGACGTTCGATGGCTATCAAAATGAAAAGTCCGAAATCTATTTTTGATCATGAAATTTAAAATAATTCATCGGCAGCAAAAATATTGATTTTTCTTTTTTATATAATCATCTTAATGAGTTGCGCGTTTTATATTTAAACGATATTTTTGACAAACTCAATGAAGTAAATATGAAATTGCAAGAAGCTACTGAAAACTTCTTCACCATCTCAAGAAAGTTATAAGTATTTGAGGAAAACATGAGATAATCGAATTTAAAAGTTAAAAAATCTAAGAGTCGGATCTTTTTCGCTGATCAAGTCGAGTTCTTAGAAATATTAAATCACGTAAGAAATTGGAGAAAATTTAAACTTTTTATCAGAATCATTTCTTATGTAATTTACAAATCTCAACGTAACTGAAATTTAATGGGTAGTCAGCATATTTATGGAGTTTGAAGCAAATATTCTTGAAGAAAAGCTTGCAGAGAATCTGATTGATTTAATAAATGATGTACTTTTTAGAAGAATCTTCAATGAATAGAAGCTGTCAGAGTGCTGGACATCTTATACCAGCAAATTTCCTCGATTCATAAGCAAAGCAATAGAATTTTTTTTTCCTTTTACAAGTTCTTATCTTTATGAGCATTGATTTTTGACACTCGCAAAAATGAAGTTAAAGCCCGCCAGAGATTTAATAGGATCGACCAAAAAATGTGTTTTTGTATTTTAAAAATTAAGCCTTATCAATCTTATTTGCGCGGGAAAGAAATAGCCTATTTCAAATCGATCAAAAATTAAGTTTTATTTTAATTGATTCAACATTTCTAAAATGAAAAATTTCTTTCAAACTACATTATTTTTAATATGGTGCCGTGGTGCAAAAAGGGGATGGCCAAAACCCGCTTATAATTTTTACTCAGCGATGTTAATGATAATTATGAAATTGGGCAGTTTAAATAATGAAAAAAAAATTTATTCTTCAAACTTGAGATGTGTAGATCCCTTGGCATGTCTGGTGAGAAAAAGGAGACACTTTGAATTCTATTTGAATATTTTAACCTTTCTTTCAGAATTAAAATTGAATTTATTTATTAAATTATCCAAAAGATAACGAAGGAGGTATTATTGTGCCTGAATTTTATTTCAAGTGACTTCACCGAAAAAAATAGAAGTAATTTAAATCGTCGAAGTATAATATTTTCGTCAAATGGTGGTTAGTTCTGGCATTTTATGTCATCAAACCCTAGACTTAACCCCTCTACATTTATTTTGATCTTCTGGAAATTAAGAATTAATAGATTCTGCAATTTGTTAAAATCCTTTGATAACTTCGTAAAGAAAACTTAGCTTGACGTGCCACGAGCATAGTTTAAGTAACCTAATTCCAAATTAAATCAGTATTGAGCCATAATTTTTATCAGGCTTTAAAAACCTTGTCAATGGTAAAGATTAAGATTTTATATAAATTTTTACAAAATTAAAAGAACTTCTATTTTGTGTGTTTATAGCTATAATATGCGCATCACGCTTTCGTTTCATAAAATTAAAATATCGAAATTCTATCATATATTGATACTCTGAATTCACAGCTAGGGCAACATAAACTAACATAATTATCATAGGCTTTGCAAGTTCTATTCAAATAATCATGTTTTTTTTAATTGATCAAATTATTAAAGTCTTATTGGCGTTAATATGCAATGGATTTTGAATTCGTTTTTATCCAAGGGCTTAGTTCTTGAGGCTAGTATATTGAAAATAGATTTTTTTATTATATTCTTTTCTATTTATTATAAGTGAAGCATAGAAAGATAAATTTTATATCCGGTTTGAAAATTAATTAGTTTGATTGTTTTTCCTGCAAGGTATATCGAAATTCAACTCTTCATATGAATATGCCAATATTACGGGAAGTATCTATTGCTTCTTTCATTTTTAGAAAAATAATGAGGCAAGATGTGATTTTAAAATTCCGGTTTTGTATACCTAGACATAAGCCTGAATGACTCCAAACACTAGATTTTTACTCAAACCTAAAATTAAACACTTCAATCTTAATGTGAAAACACAAGTTAATAAATTAGGTAAACATAGAAGGGATTGTTACAACAAACATTTTTTTTAATTTCTCATATATTTAGAGAGTAGGTCATCGTTATAAAGAGATTTAGCCTTCCACGCTAGACAACACTCAATTCGTATCATGACATTTTTTTTATAGCGCAAAGAGTCTTAGATAGTTTTTAGAAATTCCAAGAAAAACATACGAAACCAATTTCGTAGATGCAATGTAATTTAGAATATCCGTTTAATCCTTGCCATTTTCAATAAAATTTTTGTAATTTGTCTATGCCTGAAGAAGCTAGAAGTATTGGCTTTAACTTGATAATAGAAATCAGCAATTCATTGCAAAAATTGCTTTACTTCCTGATAATAGCTTCAACAAAAATCGCCTTACATGTTGTAGATCACATTTTTTGCTAAGGCCTACACGTCGTTTTCAAGAGCAATATTAAGATGAATTGAATTTTTTTAAATCCAGCCAGGTTGGCAATAGTAATTAAAAAACCTACATTATATTATTAAATGAAAGCTACGAACTTTAATTGTAATCGAACGCCGATTGATGTTTTGTGTAACCTCTAAAGTCTTATTTAAATGAATTTCGCTTATTTTCTGATTAGAATATTTACGTAATTTGATCACAGTTGGTAAATTTAATCGAGATAAATTTTTTTTAATTTTTCTTAACAATTCCAGTTTAATATATTGCAACTGTATAGAGTTCTATAACTACTCATATTGCTTTTTGTACCCCCAATTGACATGTCATTTTTTAAACTTTTCCATATATGTTAGATTCACAATAAGCTAATGGAAAAGTTATTAAACATACAGATGATTACAATACTTTAAAAAGCGCTAATTAGTGCGTCATTTGTCATACAGCAATCAATAAAATACATTTATATGTATCGTTATGACTCTCATTATCAGAAAGACTGTGATATATTATTGTGAACTGGTCCATGAGCCTAACGAAATTAAGGGCCAGTTCTCTCTCCATTTCCTCGACCTTAGCTCTCTTGAAGTGCAAAAAATAAAAATTATGATCAAGAGGCGTGTGCTTGTGGGAGAGTTCTGAAAAGAGCTTATTGGTTAACTACACTTCAGTGAGATAAAGAAACTTGTGTTTAGATATATTTATGCCATCAAAAACGGCAGTTCCTTAAGTAGAAAAAAATGATCGTATTCTTAAGAAATATTTTATTGACATAATTAAGTGACGGATAAATATACATTTATTTTATAAATTTCATATGTGAACCAGCACTGCTTTGATTGAAATAATCTCAACGGTAAACTTCGAGTATTCTAAGAATTCATTGGCATAGGTTATGCATTTATTGTGCGTAAATATTATTGATGAGTATTTTTAGATCAATGCTCTTTTTTACTTTGCCCTGTTTTTGATAAGGGTGTGCTAAATAAAAGTCCAACATTTATAATGCATTATTATCATGAAGCTTATTGTCTCATATTATTATGTTTTATATGTTCATTTCTGATATAATTGTACATTATTTTGGCAATATTGTTCTCTTGCTTTAAATTGATAATTATAGATTTATAGTTTTTACATAAAACGTATTAATATTTGGCATACAATGTACGTGTATGTTAGTGCGTTATTATGAATGGTACATATTGCGCCATAGTTATTAAAACTAAGCGTTACTCATGAATATAATATGTAAACGACAATGTCGCTAGAAGAAATTAGTTTGGCGGGTACAATTTCTGCACTAAAAGTAAATTATAGCAATGGCTCATATCTGGCGCAGACTGGGCATACCCGTAAGCAACTTTCAAAAAATGCACACGAGGTTTTTTCATCCTGTGCGAAACATAAATAAACATATACGTCGGCTTCGTTTAAGAATCCGCGACTATTAGATATAGGACAAAGTGAACGAAAAACCTGAAATAGATTTTTTTTCCGACCCTGTTTGAAGCTGAATATGATTCAAAAATAAATCATAATTGTATGCAATTATATTTCTAAAATTTACTTAATCACGCACATTTTATCAGTTCTGCACATTTACATGCGTTTTTGTGCGATACGGTTTACATCCTTTGTCATTTAGATACTCGCTATAAATCATGATAAATTTATAAACTAATTATTGGTTAATTCAAAACTCCCTTTTTCTTAAAATATAGTTAGTTAAAATCAAAAAATAGGCAATAAAACACTATTGCATAAAAACCTAGCTATGTGATTGCCTTGGGAATATTCCAGAATTTCTAATATTTGCAGATTCAAACCAAAATTAACGATGTACGTAATCTTCTGGGCGTTTTGAAATAAATATTAAGCAATTCAAATATAAATTAAGAATATCAATAGTTTTTAAAAGCGATCCGAAATCATAAAAAAGAGATGTCAATGCATTAATAAACCGATATAAAAAATTAAAAGAAATATATGACAGCTCGAAATTTGACCTACGTGTCTTGTTGCAACGATTAGATGAAAGGACCGCAAAATTATCTAAACCAACCTTTTTATAAAATATATGAGTTACACTTAAAAACAAATAACTAATATTCATGTTGCAGCTAACATAGAAATAAAACTATTCGCATTACAATGGATGCCTTAATCTTATTAAAAGACTAATTTTCTTGGTGAAACTTGCCTCAATCTTGATAACAGTATATATTATAATTATTCTCTTATAAGGCAACGGTTTATATTGACGTATGTGCAAATCAATAAGGGAATATTTCATTTAAATTGTTTTATTTTCTTTACTAAATTATGAGACATTGAAATAAATAATGGTTTCATAATGCAAATATTTTCATGTCTTTTTTGCGATAAAAAAACAATTTTAAGGAATGGAATAAACAACAAACAATTCCTATCAAAAATAAATCTAATTTTCCCTTTTCTGAAGGGATGAATAAATTTGTAACTGAAAATAATGTATCATTAAAATGTTTCCCATCTCGTTCTCAGCAATTAAATTCTTTTGGGAAATTTTTCTATTTGATTAATTCGATATAAAATACACTTACCGAAAGAGTAAATATTTTTCTAAACCTTAAAATTCGAATATCTTTTGATTAAATAACATTCAATGAGTGATTTTTACACAAATATGCAGAGACATTTACAATTTATATTACACAACGAGCCTTCACATGTAAGTAAAAATAACAACTTTATTTTTATTAATTTTATATTATTAATAAAATACGTATCTTGATTAAGAGAACTGCAATAATTACATAATAAATATTAATGTTCACATTAATTGTAATAAATTCGGCATTTTCAGTAAATAAATATATGCTTAATGTTGATAAATTATTTTGTATTTCATTTGTCTTTTATCCTCTTTCCTGATAATTCAAACTATTTATTCCTTAGTTTTCAATCAAAAAAGACTTCAACAGATGCGATTAATAATTTTTATAAATTAAGGCTTACTGGATTCTTCATTCTGCTATAATTGTTATGTCATACGCAGCAGATATAAGAACAAGCCTGTAAAAATTGTTATGATATCCTTAAGATTATCTTTTAATTCCTGAATTTATTCCGGGTTTTGCATTCAAACCTGCGCCCTTCATTGGTTATATTTATTCCTTTTTTGTTTTGTTACCGATTAATAATAATAGACGTAAAGAAACAATATTTAAAATTAGATAAATTCTTCAATATTTTGTTTTGTAAGAGGGTAAATCAAATGTAAAATCGCACGTTTTAAAAACATTGGGTATGCCATAATAAGAATTATTTGAAATTTTTATTCTGAATTACGAGTAGTAAATTCTCAAAAATAGGAGAAACCCGTAACATAAAATTGACGGATGGCCTAAAATACTTATTGATTGAACTGGTCGATAATAATAATTCATATTCCACTAACTAATGGAGAGCTTTGAAAATTATGTTTGACCTAAAAATGTATGTATATTGCTTAAACAGTTCAATCATTCTCGAAAGCATACTCTCCCGATTCCGTATAAAAGAAACAGTCCCAACATTAAATTTGAATGGTAGCTTTACGCGAACTTTTATTATACTGCTTTTATAAATTTACAAAAGAAAAATAAAATATATTTGGATGAAAATCTATTCAACCACCACATATTACGGCCACGTGAATGAACGAGAGTCTAAATAGCTCACAATATATCTGTTCTTTTATGAAACAAAGCCCAACAAAATAAGATCATTTTCTAAGAAGGGTTAAAGATGGTTTATTTAGAAGTTACAATTAATGTAGCCCAAACACCGATATTTTCCTGGTGTTTTTACATCAATTAACTTCCGTCATGTAGCATGGCGATGATTACACCCTTTTGGAAGATACTATAAGATTTCATTACTTAAATTAAACATTTATTATACGTCCACCTCGACTCTAAAGTACCTTGGTTGCTACATTCATTCTTTGAATCCATACGAAGAAGCATTTTCTCAAATGGAGCCAATGGTAGAGGGAGTCTCATATATTGCAGAGAATGAGGAATTTCTGCCAAAGAACATCTAATCCTAATTTAAAGAATTATATAGGTAATTGCTAAATCTTCATGCAAGGGGGCTTTATTCAGAAAAATAATGGCAGATATTAGCAATAAATATGTCTTTTTAGTTTTATATTTTACAGATTTTAAAAGAAAACGTATTTTTCTACATTTTCAATGAAAATCCGGCATTAAAACTTTTATTTTTCTCAATTATGATTCTACTGTTTTAGAAAAGTATAAAATATTGGGTTTCAATAGTTTATGAAATCCTATAATCTCTTCCTCTTTCACCCCCATCGTTCTTTTGCATCTAGTTTCATTTATTTGTAATATTTTAACATCCAGACGCCAAATTACTACATAAGCATGCTTCCAGATTGTAATTTAGATACAAAATTGGTATTATTTATTTTTAGGCAAGAGAGTAAATCAATTCCTAAGCTGCCTTTTTAAATTAGGGGTTAGTGAAATAGAAAAAATCACAATTACGATTTTATAAAGTGCAATGTGCTCTATTAAATGAGAATCGAGAAATATGATGCGGCATCCTACATTGTTAGATGATAAAATTGCGGGAGAGAACGATATTTAACAAAACAGAAAGAAGTTCATTGTTGAAGTTAAAATATAATATTAGGGTCCTGTCGTACTTTTTTTCTAATTAGAAAGAGAACATTCATAAATATATTTTCATGCTTTTTAACGATTGATTCTGAGACACCTATTATTCCCTTTTACTCCAACATATCTATATTTGTAAAGTTATAATTTCTTATTTCTAGGACCTCATAAAGGAATAAAAAAAAGGTACCTCAAGAGAGTAATGAACCATAGCCATAATTTGATAAATGCAAATGAAAATAAAAAACACACCGAAGATATAAATATCATAAAAAAGGGTTGGGACAACAGGTGAGTTCTACGACAAAACATTCAGATCTCATGATAGAAGTCGTTCTTAAACTAAGTAAACTCAAAAATATATAATCTAGACCCTCCCAATTCCTATTTTCTAATCTAATACCCCACGTAATTATCCAGCAACCCCTTATTGCTTATCACTTATATTTTTTACCGACAAAAAAACTGTTTAAGGTTGATATCTGGAATAACATAATAATTGATTTTAAAAACATTCATTTGTGAAGGAGGACTGCAGTCACAATAATTCAAACTATATATTTATTGTTTGTGTTTTAAGAACATTCAAGCTTTTAAAATATATAATATCAACATTTATCTTAAAATATGTAAAAAAGTATTATCCAAAAACAGGTTTTAGGAAAGATGTTAGGAAACCCGGTACCGGTCTAAGAACAAGTAATATTATACTTCGGATATTCGCCAAATGTTCAAGAAGATACTTTTAAGCTCTTTGAGAAACACAAAAAGTTTGAGATTAAAGCCATAAAATATTTAAAAAAAGTTTAAGCCTATTTTTGAATATATTGAAACGTATAGTTGTGATTAACAGTTTAATATAAATTAAGGGTCTTTTATAAAAAAAATAATTCTGTTTTACAATTTTTGTATTTATTTAGAAATGTAAATAAATATCGATGAATTTTTATAAAATACGCAGTTTATAAAACCCTTGATTTTATCCGCAGGCCCCCGCGTAAAATCCTCCATGATAACGTGAGTTATAAGATTTCTTTAAAATTTAATAATATTATATTATATTATTAAAAATAAAGATATAAAATTTCATTGTTATTTCCCATAAAATATTAAAAAAAAAACTCTAAAATTAAACAATTTTTAATTTTAGCGGGGTTTAAAGAATGGGAAAGAAGGTACTTAAACCACAACATAATTTGGCACGAATAAATTTTTTTTTTTATTTATACATTTTATCAAAATAATGGAATTAAATCCGTATATTTCCAACATTCTAAAAAAATGTAGTATTTATAATTAAATTCGTCGCAGCTACATTCACTTCTTAACGTGGGTGGTAAATATAAAAATATACAATATGACGACTGTACTATTTTCTTTCTTCTGTTTTTAAACCATTCTTAACTCGTTCTAGTTTATTGGTACAAGGTCTGGAACATATGTTACTTTTTGATCATGGCGTACTAAATTTGCAAAAAAAATAATTTAATAAGATTTTAGAATATAAATTTTTGAGTGATAATAAATTCTAAATTAATCAAAAGAATCGCAGGATAAATACTATTTAAAATATAAGGTGAGACCAAAAAAAACATATTCTCGACGAAGTAAATGTTGCTCGCCTAAATTTAACAGTGTTTTTCAATTATAATAGTTCTTTATTTTAAATAAAGTTTTTATTTATAATTGGACCGATAAACTATTTAAGATCTTTAACTCACCATTCCCTTTTTATAGCGTGTAGTATTGTATTTCTAAATCATTTTAATAAATAAAAATTCAAAGTTGAAGATTTATAAAAAAACCAAAAATAATATTTCCAATAACAATGAATGATTTAAAACTGTCTTTGATCTCCTGCGTTAAAAATTTCTAAAATGTGACGATAATATCCTGAAAAATCTATCAATACATTAATAGCATTTTTAATATTTATCATTAGGGTTAAATTATTTTCTGAGCATGCTTTATTGCATTCAGGCGGTACTTATTTACACGAACCCCAATTTTCAATAAAATTAAGATTTTTAGAATATGCCGGTAAGTGTAAAATATTAACATTTTTTAAATTAAGACAGGTTTTAAATCCGCGCGGTTATAAAATCTCACGTTATTTATTGTTAAAACGGATATATTGGCAATAAATCTATCTCAAAGCAATAAACTACATAAAGTCAACTCAGTTGTATGAGTCTGAAATAATTTTTAAAAATATCAATCCCATTGGCAGTAAGGATCGTACAGATAGAATTTTTTTTTTTACTTTTGATGCAGAGGGATAAAGAGCTGTATCTTGATTTAGTTAAAATTTTCTGTAATTAATGTTTGTATGTTAATTCAACTTGACTCGTAATAAAATAACATAGATCGTGTTCTGAGCCGTAATATTTGAGAGCAAATTTGCAATCTATTTTCAATATTAGCATTAATTTTTTTTATATTTGATCGTATTTTAAATATTTTTACTGGTTAAGCCAATTGCTTTTATAACTAAATCGATTTCTGTACGCGATCATGCCCAACTGTGTTTAATAAATTATCATTTGCCTTAATTATTTTAATTTCGGAATGCAGAGCGAATCCTTGTTCATTTTTTTTTTAAATTTTCCAATGTTTGTTTTCCAAAGTTTTAGCTTTTGATTTTTCTAATCAAGTAATTAAGGACTTTTATACGTCAAAATGTATTTGATTTTGATAAATATTTATCCAATTATTTTATTTATACGTTAACTTTGCATTTATTAGTCATAATTGTAAAATAGATGTCAAAATATTGAAATAATATTGGTTTATCATCTTTAGCTGTTAATTTTGAACCCATAGACAATTTTTTAACAAAGCCTATACTCTAAAGCAAACCATATAAT
>SGJC01000152.1:0-20709 GCA_009887335.1 Henneguya salminicola | reverse complement strand
GGGTTCTATCTGTATGAAAGTAAGAAATGTAAAACTGAATTAAGAGTGACATATTCGGCTCAATTATATCCTCCCCAATTTTTTGAATGATTGAACACGCTTTGCTCAGTTATTTTATCTGATTCTAGATAGAGCGCGAAGAAGGGAATATATGGGATATTTTAAATTCGTTTAAAAATATCAAAATTGAATTGTGTTCGACTTACTGATACCAATGTTCCTGGAAACACTTCAACATCGAGTATTGTATTTATAGCTTGAATCGTATGGTTTAATGAAAGCCCATTCTTTCCGCCAACTAAACGGTGATAAAAAATATAAATTTAAAGCAATTAACAACACGTAATGATAAAAAAAGCCCAAAAAATCAAAATGAAATCGTTCGAAAGGTTTAGAATAAGAGCAAACGGCGTAAACCTTATTTGAATGCTCTTGCATTTTTCGAAAACGAGCAAAAACTTCGTCACAATTTCAATATTTGTATTAATCAGTTCTTCGAGCAATACGTTTTAGCTATTTGTGTGAATTTTTCTCGATTTTGGCCAAACCCTTTTGAAAAGTAAAGAAATTTGCACAGGATATTATCCTTACGTTTCTTTTGCTATATTCCATACAAACAGTGGGAATATTCATAAAATTTAAACATTTAATTTCGGAAGATAAAATTGAGTCAAATTCAAAAGCAAGGTTCTCTTAGAGTCCTTAGAGGACGTCAGAATTTAAATTCAGTTTCGATTATCTTAGTGATTTTATAAAATTAAGGCACCAACTGCATATTCAACGTCGTTTACGTTAAGGAGCGAAAACTCAGTAGCTATATTTCGGATTATAGAGAAATAAGGTGTATATTATTCCAAAGGATCGAAACCCCTCTTTCATATTATAACTGATTAACTTTTTCATCCAAAATTATAACAAAACTCTGTATTTTTTATACTGAATAGTTTAAAAACATGAGCTAAGGGGAGTTCGTAACTTTCTGAATGTTCACCAATAATCAAAATTTGTTGAAGCGTCGCCAATATAAATATTTTTGACTCAACGAACCAAGGGGAAAACATGATTGTAAATATCGATGTAAATAAAATTATTAATAACGTTGAGCGCGCACATGCGTTACTATGACTAATTTTGTGGAGTCACTTCCAACAAAATATAATGAAACATTTTCATTTATGAAAACTAAAAATTACACATATATTCAGCGCAACTTATACATATTAAATTTTCTTTAAAACAGATAGTTTTTAGTTAAAATAATTTAAAATGTGTTTTTTTTAATATTTATATTTTTTTTTAAAAGTGTGTAAATTTTTAAAATTAGTGAAGGCCAGCCAAGTATTTAAATTAATTCATATGAAGGACTTGAGTTGCATGTAGAATAATTGCAATTTAATTTTTTCTCTTGAAAATTCTATGTTTTATAAAAAATTTTTTAATTTTTTTTCCTTCTATCTCTTCAAAGTTATTATTCTTATATTATATTTTGATATTATAGTAAAAGATCATCTATATATATTGCTGTATTTTTGATTTATAATATTTATTTTAATTATGGCATATTATTTTTTTTTCATGGAGACTTTGATAAATCAATAAGGATATAATCACTTGTGAAGATTTTACTATAATTAATACAAAAGAAAACGTTTCCTATGAATTAAATTGCCTGAACATTTTTCAACTGATTAATAAGAGAAATAAAATAATTATTGTGCAAAATGTTTTAGACCGAAATATTACGTATGATATATTTCAACAACGTGATATTACTTATGGATGAGAAACGGTTTTATATCTAATGAATAGATTTTGGATATTACCACACCCTTAATAAAAAAAAGTATGAATCCCACTCGATCATATCATTCAACTCCTTAACTCAAAAATCTCAAAACATTAAATGATACATTGAAATTTTCAAAGTTGATTTTTTTATTAATGGCCATATTAAACGAGTTTGCGGTTCAATTTAATTCGGAAAAAAATGGCGGACCATAGCCTGATTTAAAAACACATATATTTGTGGATTGTGAGTTATATTATAAAAATAAATAATTATAAATCATTGCATGCAATCGATTTAAAAACCCAAAAAAATCAATGCGATCTTTTAGTATGAAATTAATTTGTTAATTTCTCACAGTTTTGATGGAAGATGAGGTTCACAATCGCCATAATTATCAAGGCTGAGATAAGTACATTTTAATCTATTTTTAAAATTGATTCTATTTATAACCTGCGAGCCAATGTACCGATAGTACGGCGTTTTGTGAAGACGAGCCCTACCCTACCACTGATATTGGCAGTGGCGCCTATGAAGCTTCAGCATTGGGGCCGCGTATGGGACCCTTTAGCCACTCCCGAAAGAGACCAGTAAGGTTTTACACATCCAGTCTGAGAACGAAAAAGGAGAAAAATATATTTATGATGGAAAATCGTGATTGGCATAAATAAGTTGAACAAAAACGAGATTTAATATTAGAAGCTTCTTTTTTTTTTAAAAGAACACATCAAATGATCGACTTGGCTCGAACATATTTTATCTATAACGTTTTATTTTAAAATAATGTTGTTTTGAATTTAAAATATTTTGTCGTAAAGTACTTTGAATTCTTGCTAAAAAAGTTTTCCTTTTGATTCAGATACTTAGGGAATGTCTATTTGAGAAATAAAAGGATGGGCACTAAATGTAGCCCCTGGTTAAATAGTGACAAATTGCTTGAGGTTGCTTTTAAATTGTTTTAAAAAAATGTTAAGATGAATGATCAATGCAAGCCGGAGAATGTCTGAGGTTAGATGCCCTGGACTTAATGATTTTAGGTTGCGCAATTTTCAACGCTGTTTGTTCGAAAAAGACAAAATTATTCAGTAAATATATTAGTTTAGTAACATATGAAATAAACAAATCGTATGATTTAATTATTATATTTATCCTCATATGTTTCATTCCTACGGTTTTCTATTTCGAGAAGACTAAAAAATGCCGTTTGACAGGGCTTAATATTCTCTTAAGGCCACAGGGGCGGGGTTAAATAACTTAAGGTCTAAATTATTTTAATCAGTCTAGATTTTGAATAATATATGCGAGAATTTATTTCACAAAAAAAACACACAAAGCAGTTTTTGAACAATAAATGATATTATAGAATTAATCATTTCATCAAATGATTACTTTTTCGCCCAGGTTCAATATTTAAACTGCTCAAATATCTACATATGTCCTTAAAACGAGGTAAGTTTATAAGCCAATAAGGGTTATCTAATTGTTCGAATGTTTCACCATTGGGAGCTAAGATATTTATTAATCTCTTCCATTTGATAAAAAAAATCTTAAGGGTTGTTTGATTTGAGTCAACCATCTTAAATGTGTTCATAGAATAGGATTCAATTTCTGGATTGGCAGTTTTGTACTAGAGCCTTAAAATATCACGGAATAATGTATTTGCTCGAACATTGTTAAATATTTTCATAAGCCTGTTCCGAATATATTATTTTGATGCATGATGCTTGATAGACAATTCAAAAATAAGACAAAAAGCCTAAAAATGATTCTTTTTTACTGCATTTGGAAATGAAACCAGTATTACTGGTTCCTATTGCTGGCTCACCCCCATCAATTATTTATCATACCTTATGTATGGGATTAAATTAATGAATCTTGCATAATTTTCTAAAAAAATAATTTAAATCTTCCCTTTTTTTACTCTTGCCCAAATTAACAGTTTTTTTTAAACTCAAAACTCTTTAAATACCATTCTCGTTATAACAGGCCATTAATATGTACCTAATATATCCGTCGACCCGTCTAAATGCAGTGAGAACAATTCACATTTTTCCATTTCGTTTTTTTTACAACTGTTAAAAATCCGTTTAAATAGCCTCAATAAATCTCGTAGTTGTGTCTTTGGATTGAGGAAAACAGGATATATTTAAAAATATTTTTTCCATTGTATAAAACCTTTAGAGCGTTGTTACGGATCAAGTTAGAAACGATATTTAATTAATCGACTGCCTGTAAAAGTTTTATTTTTTAAATCTAAAAATACGAAATTTCTAATTGAAGCAAATATAGAATTTTTATTCTAATTGAATGTTAGAATAAAAATTAAATTTAGGTGAGATAATCTGTATTTTATACGCTCAATTTTTGTACTAACTTTATTATTAGTATTAAAAGAGCTGTGGATATTTCGATGTGATCTACAAGGCTATGATATAGGGCCCCAACACATAAATTTCGCACAGTCCAAACAAAAATTGTCTTTAATCTGGATAAAACTATATTTTTTTCCAGTTATCGTTGAGTCTTTAAGTTCGTTTTTTTAATTTAAAATAAAAATTTTGGCAACAATTCATTTATGAAAAACATCCAATATTATAACTAACGATAAGGCCACAAATCGATCAAGCTCATGGAAAACCACAGATAAAATACTAATCTAAATACACCCAATAAATTGCGCTGGTAACATTTGAACACAGAAAGAGAGAGAGGATAATCAAAAATTTTCCTTTATAACATAAATGGTAATTTATGTGTGATTCAATAAACAATTGACCGGAAGATATTTTTTTATATTTTTTGTTGGCTACTTAATAATTTGGAGGTGAAACATTCGAAAATACGTCTGTGAGCATATGATGGAGAATCTTGACTGTTGAAAGTTGGTACTTTCTATTACAAAAATGAATAATAAATTGGCTAGCTAAAGTGTATATTCCCTAGTTTTGGTAATTAGTCGTGTTTTCTTTGTTCTTGTAGTTCGAGCAAAAGTAAAGAACCCCCAATTTTTATACAAGAACACGAAATATTCAATTAAAAAAATATAAATTTTGTTTTAAATTGTCGAAACTAACAAATAATATAAAATTCGAAGTTGAATATGACAAGGTGTATTTGTTAAAGTGTATATTCTGTTTCGGATGTCTCTCAGAGATTTTTCTACAAAAAATCTATGATTATAACTGAAAAATTATTTTATTTTTTTCAAAATTCAATTTTATACAATTTAGTAAATAAAATTTGTCGAAAGAAGTAGTGATATACAAGATCGAGGAACAATTAAAAACGTGCGATTTTGCACTTTGTACACAAATTGAGTTATGTTTAATGTAAATTCATTTATTTTATCAGTCATAGTTTAAATAGAAACAAGAAGACCTAAATTTGAAGAAAAATAAATTTGCATGCCTTTGTGTAAATAAAGTCAATTATTCCATTTTAAGCTCTCTATAGTGTATCTACATTCTCACAGCTTCAATTAATTTTCTAAACTGCTTATTATATTTTTCTATAAATAGATAATTTTATAAATATAAAAGTATCAAATATATCCCCGAACAGAGGCAAAAAATTAGATATGTTCATCTTGACTAATAATCCAAATGAACGTCTTAATTTATAATATTATTTCATTAACATATCCCAAAAAAATCCCAAAACAGCATATAAGTAGAATGTCTAATAATATTGAAATAATTAAAATACTAGAATAAACAAGAGTCATTATTATTTGACCAGACTTCTAATTGCTGATCGTAGAGTCTCGTATAATCCCTGAACATAAATTTTGTGAAGCTATGCGAGGTAATCTAGAGTTTTTATACGTTTAGGTATAGATCTAGGTATGAATACGCATACATAACATTTAGAAAGCACAGAAAATGAGAATCCCCCCCAACAAGAAGCTCGAAGTCATAAAGAATTATTCTTGGATTATTTGAGCTGCTACACATTTTACTACCAACTTGCATTGGCTGTGATGTCTCTGCTTGCTATTATATGTTTTTCTGCAACAACATTTACAGGGGGACTTTTATCCTTTTGTAATTTTTTTGTCTCCATAATTCTGATTTCAGTAATAATAGACTTTATCCTTCGTTCCCTCAATTTTCATGCTCATCTACCAGATTTTATGAGGTCATCTATTTTATTAAGTGGACTTTATGCCGTTGGAACTATAGTCTCTGTTGTTTGTGGAATCCTTCTAATGGCTAAAATTGGTTTTATTTCTTTAGTGATTGGTGGTATTTGCTCAGTTCTTATCGGAATTATTCTATCCATTCCTACTTTTTATTTTGGTAGAACACAGTATTCGAATGGATATTGCCTAATACAAGGCTTTCCAATTTAAAATTTAAATAATTAGCTTTTAACAATTTCATTTCTTTTTTTAAACTCAATTTTATGTAATATGTGCATTAAATATTTAGATAATAGAACGAACATTAGCATTGGCAATGCAAATTTATTTTTAATGTTTCTTAATTTAAAATTTTCTCAAGTGGGGGGCGATAAAAATTTTGTTGACCCCAGCCGATCTTAATAGTGAAAAAACGGACAAAATAAGAAAATAAGCATCTCCTTATATTTTTTATTTTTTAGGCAACTGGCATGGGGGGTGGGGTAACGGCCACGCTCTATAGGCCCATTCTTCAAAGCATGAGATATTTTACAATTATTTAGAGTGTAAATTGACAGTTAGATGCAACAATTGAGGTTAATAGTAAAATACTAAACTTTTATGTTTTTTTAATATAGTTTAAGGGTATTGTGGGGTAGTTTTATCTGAAATATTCTTTATGTTATATCCGAACTAGGATACTTTCAACCATATGAAATATATTGTATCAGTTCTTTTTGAGCATGATTTCGTAATCAATAGGCTTTTTGAAATTTTCTTATACTGTTATGGGTTAATATTTTTTTCATGGAACATTAAGCAGTGTAATTTTAGGCCATTGAGTTAAAGGGATTGAGATTTTGGATGTAATACCTATTTCCTCTTAATCTTATTTGTCCAACATTTTTAATCATATAAAAATAATCTTGGAGGAGGACAGGAGAAATCTAATCGACTCTAATTACTTCCAACCGTTAAATAGACCAAGAAAATCATAGTTAATTTTTTCATCTTTATTAAAATAGAAATATAAATATTATAATCAAAAATTTTCTTATGTCAATTGCGATAAAAATGTCAATACGACTTCAAATGTTTAAATGACTGCTTATAAAATTGTATTTTTATGTGTTATGTACACTACTCATATTTTAATTTTTTTACCTATAGATTGAGGTTATAGGCAATTTATTGTAGATCCGCCAAAAATATTTTTTCCTCCACTAAATATGTAATTATATGTTTTTCTTATTTAAAGCTAATTCCATTTCTTTAAGTTGATGATTTTTACGCTCCCGGTTAACAGTTAATCCGACCTTAATCCGCCCTATGATAGCCTCGTCACATAAATACCGCCCCTTTCTCTTAATTCTATAAATTCTTTGCTCTTAGTTCAATTAGAGGTGGTGGGTATTTTTTAGTACCTCCCTCAAGGACAGCCTTATCCTGATAGGTGGCTAAAAGGGAACAAATATTCAAAAAAGTTTGTCTAATATTGATATTAAAAAAGATCTCTACAACTATTCAAAATTTATTATAGAGTTATCTTGTCCTTTGAAAATATTTTTGATAACCAATTTATGGGTTTTAACTAATTCTAATATAGTTTTAGCTGAACGAAAGCTTTATCTATAGACGTGGTTTTAAAATGTTAAATTGAGCTTACTGAGGTAATGCTTTATTCAAAAATAGATAAATCCTTCTTAATTGGCTAAATCTTTTTTTTGAGAAAGCACTAAAAGATTTAATGAAGGATATGTTGAATTTCATGATTTGAATTGCGTCACGTCATCCAGTTTTGTCTTTAGATTGAATAATGACGTAGAAGCGATTCTCGTAAAATAAAAAAAATAGGTATGATCGAGAGTTACTTATTCATTGGCAGTACGCTATCTCTGGCAGAAAAAGGTTGAATGCTATGCTAAGTATACGTATCCATAATACAAAAACTGTTTGTTTTGTGATTTGCGCTCAGGGACATCTAACAACGTTAATTAGGAAACCGTAAAGCTCTGCTTGAAAGAGATCATCTTGAAGCATGCAAATCCGGCTGATGACAAAAAAGTTATAAACTTAAGAAATAAAACTATGACAATGTATGCTATTAAAATTTATGAATTCCCATTAGTTCAGTTAATTCCCTTTTTGCAATTTATCCTTCAAAAAATTTGAAAATGTAATTTGATGGGTAAAAAAAAGTTGTCCAATCCTTTAATATATTTTTTATCATTTGTATATGTACATAACTTACTTATAACAGTGCAAATGAAACAAAAACGATTGGATTCTCCATTTATTTATTGATGCAAAGTTCAGCCGAAAGTATCCATCGCATAAAAAGAGAGCCCAGTATAGTTCGTTTTCAATTGTCCTCATACTCTCGGTTTGCTAACATTTTTAGTGGAATTTCCCTCTCTTTTCACCTGCCACCACTTTGGTAAATGACATATATTCTTAAATCATTTTTATTTCATTTCTTACATATTTTTTATTACTTAAATTAATTGTATTTATAATATTTAATATTAATAATGAAATTAATTAATTACACATAACATTCATGAAATATAATTCATACATGCCCGAATTTTTATACTTTGAAACTTTGTAAATTATTTGTGTCTGTTTAACATTATAATTAATGTTAAAAAAAACAGGCCGCAAAAATTTGTATTCCTTCAATCTTTAGTATAAATAATTAGTCAAAAATATCTAGGTCCGTGTACACTATCATAATCTGACATTTTATTAGCGGAGGGAGGAGAGGGGGGGGGGGTATTTAGTTGTTAAGATAAACTTATTCTATTTAGGTAGCGGGATATTTGTTTCTGTATTGAAGATTTTAGAGCAGATTTGACCATCGTAAAGAGGGAATTATAAAACAGGGCTACAGAAATTTGTTGGTCTACAGATGACCGAAAAATTGATGTAATCTTCGTTTTCTCGAATGGAGAGGCTCAAGAATTTTACTTTTCATTGAGCAATATAAAAAAATTTTGTTGAACACGCTGTGTAGAAGGCTAAATGCTAGATATGATACAAATAAAAACGTTTTCAAATCAAAATTGGAGAGTGCCAAAAGGTTCAAAGTAAAACTTACACTAGATTTGAAACTAAAATAAGAGGATTGATCTTAAAATAGGCCCAGAAATCGACGATAAGTCTAAAGGGAGCCAAAGCGATGAATGAATACATTTACGACATTTCTTATGCGATCAAAAAATTTAAATTAATGAATTAATCAATAACTACTATTGATACAGCAGTAGATCATTGTAATCGAATCCGCACGAATTCACAAAGGAATCCCCCCCTTGCAGAAGATGCCTTGGAATAAAAGCTCAAGGTCATATCAGATCCGAAAAAAGTAATTCGTCGATGGATATTGTAAATACTAATGAGAAGGACTTCAATCCCACAAGAACCACCAAAATAAGGAATTTTATTTGTTTAAAATATAAGGGAAGAGGATATAACATCAGATAAAATCGCACTAACAGCATTCATCGCTTAAGCAACACACTTAAATATCAAGTATTTTCTTTCATAACATAATACAAAGTAAAAAACTACTCAGTATGAAGGTGTATTACAAGTAGAATTAAGCAACAGGCAATAATTTATAGTGTAAATTTCAATTGTTTATTATCACATAAATTATATTTGAAACATTTCACCTTCCTTAAATTCTGTAATTCATATATTTTGATACCGAGGCACAACAAGGAGAGATGGGCGTAAAAGGGTACATTAATATCAGGAACCTCTGCGTGGAACTAAAGTTTTTTTGTCTTAAAATGGATGGGTAGAACTAATTGGTCTTTTTCGAGAGGTGTTCACGGTCCCAATAGACCCATGCCAGTACCAGTTAGGCACCAACGCCAAGATAAACGGTAGTGTAGGGCTTTCTTCATCCAGACCTCTTACCTGTAGGAACGCTGCACTACTAGGGCATTGACTCGGGAGGAACTAAAGTTCATAATAAATTTTATGTTGTAAGGAACCTGGCTTGAGATTGTATTCTTGGATTAAATATCTTTATAATTTGCAAGATAACCATAAGTTTCAATAAAAATAAAGAAAACTATGAGGTTAACACTGTTATAAATAGCAGGAATGAGGAAGATATTTATAATAGGGCTTAAATTCAAATAATTAAGGAAGTCATTTTGAAGAACACTCGTTTGACTTGTTCGCCATACTTCGGAAATTTATTAAACCTTTTTCACAACACATTCAAGAATAAAATAGAAAAAGCACAAATATGAAATCGTGATGTAAAAATATTGAATAGCGAAGAGTTTAAAATTACCCATAGGTCAATACCTTTACATATAGGGGAAAATATAAAGAAAAAAACGATCTCATATTTGATTAAGTATTAATTCGACATAACAAAAGCATTTCGTCTTTAGAGTTTACGTGCCTAAGAAAAACGATGAAGTTAGAATATGAGACGATTCTCGTCAATTAAAGGAACAAACTAGTCGGAGTGTTTATCCATAACCTTAAGCCTCAAGCATTTAAAATAAATGAGAAGGTTCGTGTATTTTCAGCATTATTGATTTAAAGGATAACAATTGCAAAATTCCTATGTGTGAAAAGAATATAGCATAACAAAGGGCAGCGTTTAGTTCGAGTCATGAAGATGGCTTCTTCGAATCCCTGGCCATGCCAGTTCGACTTGCTGGAGCGCAAGAAACACTTCAAAACACAATTTATCAACGTCTGTCTTTTTTAACGGTGTACTTAGACAATGTTATTGTGTATTCAAAAGAAATTGAGTCATTATTATCATCTTTGTAGAGTTATAAAAAATATTGTAAAAAAATACTCAAAGGCCTAATTTTTAAAGTATAGGAGTCTCGTATTTAGGGCAACATTCAGCAATGAAAAATGTGGGAATAATGATAGCACGATTCGCGTCATTAAGGATTGGCCCGAACCAAAAACTATTAAAGAAAAAAAGTCATTTATCATCCGAGCTTCATAAAATCGCAAGCATATACATAAATTTGCGGGTATAGCTAAACCTCTGCAGGATCTAACTCACATTTTAAAAAAAATTTCGAGCGTAAGAATGAGCAGGAAGGGTCGTTAGAGAAACTGAAATAAGGTCTTACAAAAGCATCCCAGTTGGCTTTCCAATTTTAAGCAGGCAAATTTTAGTCTCAAATAAAGCTAAAAATACAAAAATTTTCTCTATCTTGGAACAGGATACGCTCGACGGGAGTCCCGTCAGTTGAGCATACCAAAAAAACGTAAGAGAATATATTACATCAAACAGGAATTTTTGTAAATATTTTTGCTTTAAAATAGTTTCGCCATTATTTTACGGAAATAATTCATTCTTCATTGTTATCATGAGTCTTTAAAAGGGTAACTAAATAATAAAGTAATAAAAGAGGGCAATAGACGATGGTTGGTGGATATGCAAGAGTTCGATTTTGCTATTAAATGCTGCAGATGAAAAAGACAACATTAATGCTGATACACATTCCTGAACCCTAGTTTTAACAGAACCTGAGCCTCTCCTACCAATGATAGATGTCAGAAGAGAACAAAATAATGAGCTTATCGTCCAAAAGTGATTGAATATACCAAATAGAATGTATAGATACACAAAAATTGAGCCTGACTTTAAAAAGATTTCCCTAGATTATACATCAACTTGATTTAAAAAATAATATATTGAACAGAAAGAGAAAATAATGGGGAAAGATAATAAAAAAACATAATATTGATTCCACCAGAACATATAAAACGGTTCTAAGTTATTATCATCACAGCATACCCACCGCCAGGCCATTTTTATTATTAAAGAACAATTGAGAAAATTTTAGAAATTGAAAATTTTCATGAAGTTAACTCATACTTGGCCATTTTGTGAGGCATGCTAAGTCTGCCGTAAAGCCAGCATACGAGCCAAAAGTCTTTCTTTGGAATCGTTACACGTAGGTCTTCTTTTGAGTGTCCTCACAATCAACATTCTTTAACTTACAATCACCTAATATCGATATAGATATTTACTTGTTATCCAAAAATATTTTACCTAATGATAAAAGTCATAGCTTTGAAAACACAAGACGCTGTTGCCATCAATATAAAACGTATTTTAATGTTTTATAGATCACCCCTTACCCCCCCCCTCCTTCTTTTTCTCATTGAGACTAATAGGCTCGAATTAAGACCCAAATGTTTAAAACTTGATTTTTAAAAATCTGTGTGAAGTTGGGGAATATTAAAATTTCAAACTATCTCCTTTCACTCTCAAGGTAGCAAGTTAGTTGAATGAGCTAATATAGCAATTATAAATATGTTAAGGAAGAACTTGCAAACAAACAAGGATTGGGATGATACATGATCTGTCTTGATGCTCGGATATAATAGTAATATTTCTTGATCAAAAAATATATCCTGATTCACGGTCTTATATGGTGAAGAGCTCATGGGTATAATCTCAAAGCAGAGCCATGCAAGGCCTGATTTAATGCCCCTTAAAAGGCATAGCGATAGATTTTATAAGGTTATACGATCGAATGAACGAAAATAAAGCTGGCATCTCTGGAATTCAAAAAGCCTACTTTGACGGTCATAATACAGTTCTATTCCCCTTCAATCAAGGGATGAAAATATTTATAAAAAAAACTAAGACATTTGAAAGTGATCAGTTATGGGAGGAAGGAGAGACTGTACATAAACATGACGGGGAAAATATTATGATGAGAAACCAAAAGTGTATTTATAAAATAGTAAGCCTTGACTACATATCGACACGTTTACGGAGAGATAAAAGTAGTAATCAAATAAAAGGAGAATTGAAACCCAAACTATATATTTGAGTGTATAAAAGAGAAGGGATGAGGTTAGATTAACGAGAAAGAGTCTGGCAACCGAAGCGAAATATATGGGTGTACAATGACCTTCCATAGTACTGTGGGAGGAATGTAGTCTATCCTAATATAACTTTAATTGCGATTGACCTAGTTAAATGTTCAGGATAAACTTATTCTACGCCTGAAAAAATAAAAACTATAATTGCAAAAAAATATAAAAACTAGACCATGACCTATAAACTTTGATCGATTTGAAATATTTTGTTCAAACATCTATAATAGATTTCGCTGCTTGTCTCGAGTTCGAAAATATATATTGCTCAAATGACGACTGAGAACATATTAAAATCGAAATAATTAGAAATTTCTTTTAGTTCATGGTTGAATTTTAATTTTAGGGTTTGTTTTGCTCCTATAATTATAATTATATCACCATTATATTTTAATTTTACCAATAAATAACTAGATCTAATTAATTTGATGAATAAATTTCAATTTAGACACAGGATATTTACTTAGTTTTATACTGTAGACAATTATTAATGTGAGACCGTAACATTTATTTTATGTTTTTTTAAATAAAGTTGGAATTCAACGCGTGCGTATTATTTTTTTCTTAACTCGAGTCCTGTTTCAAAAGATTTATTCCTCAATATCTCCTCCAAGGACATTAACTTAAAATTGATGCTAGATTTACACGCAGTCAAACTCAAATATAAACGTCAAAACCTAAATTCAGAGAATTCAAAAAAGTACATCGAGTGTGAACGCGCCAACGAGAAGATATAATGGTTCAACCCTCTTTATAACAATTACTCTAACTTTATTTTATTTTATAATGTTGAATCCTTTTACTTTTTAATATATATGCACAATTGACGGCCTGTTTATTATTTACCAAATATCTTCACAAATATTATCGTATTAAACTAATTTCACGCCGTGCCTCTAAGATTAATTATATCTTTTATAAGTCACAGAGTATTAATAAGTTTACATAGTATAAAAATTAAGGCATTATGAATTTTATTTCCCCAATATTTAGTTAATTCAATATAATATACAAAAATGCTTAAAGTCGGATAGAAATCTATAAAAAATATAATGAGTGAGGAACTAAATTATATTGACAAATATCCGACAATGGTAATATGTACAAACGGATCAATTCATTTTCTGCAAATAATCCAAGGATATTCGATCGGATAAGGTGTATTTTAAAATTTTGACATAACGCTCAAAAAGTGCTAAGGGATATTACATGTTAGTACTTGTCTGTTAATCGGATCCCGGTCTCCATTTTTTTTATTTAAAATAAATTCGGCTAAAATTGCATTGAAAATGAATTAATTTAGATTCGAATTTATTTGTTCCTTGCAGGCCAATAGGTTCTTATTACCTTAAGAATAGAGTAAAAAGGGTCCTCTTTTGCTTTCAGAATTCTCAACATAAACTCCGCAAGATAGGACTCAAGGAAATGGCGCGCGGTGCCACGATGTTTTTAATTTCGCCATTTGGGTGACATCCTCATTCTCTCAAAGCCTTTTGCGTACGTGTTCGGAACAACAAAGTCGAGCTTGGGTTCAATTTAAAATTGATAAAACCTGCGGCCTCGAGGTCTCTTGTTTTGTATCCTCTCCAGCTATCTGAGTAAATGATCGATTCATCCTCGATGTTGTCTTTAATTGCGGCCATCAATGTAATAGCGCTTCTATCTGGCACCGGAAAAAAGAAGATTTTTTTTGTCTCCCGACAGATTCCTCCAAACAATTGTTGTTGAGAGAGGACTCACCCAGCATTGTTCATGCGTTTCGGGAACATGCTTTCATCAATCTCTACGATCATATCTTTGTCCCCGATTTTCCCTTTAGCTTTGCCTATCCAAATCCCTGACGGACGCTCCTGGCATATAATTATTCCAATCAATAGCGGCTGACATTCCGATGCTTAATTCGTGTTCGCACCACTTGATCTAAGTCAACTCAAAAGCCCAACTGCATTTAAAAACGAAATGAATTCGCGAACTTTCGAACCAATTTCCGCAGCGCATATTCACCCTCTTTTTGCACCAATGATTCTCATCCCATTCTCACCGGACTGTAAGAAGCCTACGTTCTTGTAAAAACCTGACAGCAACTATTTCGGTATTTTGTAAATTAGACAAATACATTGTGTCTATTATAGAATAATTATCGTATACCCTTTCGGAAATGTATTATCTTTCTGTGCAATTATGTATATTACAATATTGGTGGGCTTAAAATATATATATATAATAATTTTTGTTCAGACCAGGGTTCCGTTAACAGACAAGTGCATAGTTTTTTTGTCAAAGGCAATATTTAACTTTCGATAATTGTTAGACTACCCTGTTAATACGTACCCAGCTTGGAATCCCACAAAAATTATTATTGATTGGTTTGATATTTTTTAAGAGAATAAGCTCTAAAAATAGTCCCATATTATTTAATTTTGAGGGCCACAAATAATTATTATAAAATACGAATTTAGTTTCAGCAAACGAAGATATCAAGTAAGGTATATTAATAAAACAAAAGGGTATTATAAATATGCGATCTGAAAAATAAACAAGAATATAAAATAAAGTATATCTCCTTGATCCGCGCATGCGAACTATGGGAAACCCACAAAACTAGTCACTATTATTCATGTAAGAATAAGGCAAGTAAATAAAATATATTGGCACTGTTTGAAGAAATATTTGTGCCTTGATGTCTTTTGTTATCATTCTCTTAATACACCGAATTGTAAATTGCAAATGATATCTAAAAATGCATATTATTTTGAAATATACAGCTCGTCCGCATTTCTGTAAAATACACTTTAAGGTGAATATATGTGAATAGAAAGGAAAATAACGAATTTAATAAATATATACACACCCCAGTCATCATTCTAAAATATGACTCAACACATAAGAGAAAAATACCCCTCATTAGTAAAATGAGGTCCAATAATCAAGAGTATTATTTTTGTTTGAATTGAATTTTCAACATTTTATCTTTCATCTAAAATTTAAAAAATACCGCAAAATTTTAAAATATCTCGGCTATGTTTTTACGAGGAGGGCATGTTCTGGGCCTGCGCAATAAAGAGGCATATCTTTTTAATGCCGCGCGTGCATACATCATGTTTTTTATTTTCTCAATTTTTGCATTGTATGGGTAATGCAATACGCAAATTAAACAAGTGATGTTATTTTTAGATGGCGATAGAGTATAATTGATAAAAAAATATTCTTTGACAGTTTAATAAATCATATAAAAACCGAACTGAGTGTATATTGTATTTTGAATCGTAAAATATAAAGGTAATCCTCTCTTTTTTTTTACAAATACATCGCCATTTAGCTAAATTTCTCCAAAAATGCAAACATCCATTATCAATGGTTGGGAATTTGGAATTGACGTACCTTAGCAATAGTTTAACCAGTTTTAAATGTTATCAACTTAGAAAATATATTAACTTCTTTGAGTATGTACTACTTCAATATCGTATGTATTTGTCACTTTAAGCATTCTATAGTTTTATTTTTTTGCATAATTTACTCTGTAAGAATAAATGGAATTAAGTTAATTAATCACTGAAATCACTATCTCATCAAATATCTAAAATATCCTGTTGATTAAAAATTGAGTATCTGAGCTTTCACTTATCAAGGGTACGCGGTATAGATAAACTGCTTAATCATTACGTGATTTTGTTAGATCTACCAGTTTGTTTTCTCAGGATACAAAATTAGTTGGAAGGATTTCCCCGAAACCTACCGATTAATTGTAGAATTTAATCTGAATGGATGCATTACGAGAGCATGCGCCTAACTTTTGAT
Source organism: Henneguya salminicola (assembly GCA_009887335.1). Classification (NCBI taxonomy): domain Eukaryota; kingdom Metazoa; phylum Cnidaria; class Myxozoa; order Bivalvulida; family Myxobolidae; genus Henneguya; species Henneguya salminicola. The sequence continues at coordinate 4,117 of SGJC01000152.1, read as the reverse complement.
TCGAAATATAACGTATAACTGTGTTTTAAATATATTTTTATATAAATGGTATCGTTGAATGTATATTCCCGTTAAAAAAAATAAAAATTTGGATGTTTTTCTGGGAAATTAGAATTTATAAAGTTCATGTACAATAATTTAATTATTTTCAATATTATTCAAAGATATTATCGTAATGTATAATTGGAACTTAAAAATTGTTTGGTGTCTTTCCCCAGCTAAAAATATAACTGTTAATTGATTCACGATTAAATTTATTCCGCCAGCCCATGCTTCTGTGCTACAGTGTTGCTTGAGGGAAAGAATTGGGCGTATGCGTCTTATGCTATCAATAGTCTTTGAATCAGTATCTATTTAGCACGGGCCTACACCCGTGAATCCAATCTAGAAAAACACTTGTAAAGTTTTACGCATGCTCTCCGAAAAAAAAGTAGGTTTCTTTTTCATGCAGATAAATCAATCAATAAAAAATAGTATTTTGATTTAAAAATATGGAGTAAAAATTCAACAGTCTTTTTATTTATTTTCATATTAATTAACTGATTACATTAGGATATAGCTAAAAGAATTATTTTTATAAAAACTCGAAAAGAATATATATTTTTATTAATGTTTGGGCGAAAACTAATTGACAACACACATGCGCAAATAATTTAAACAATATATCAATCTCGTACAATTATATTTATTTAAAATATCCTATGGTATTTATACAGTTATAAATGCCTATCTTATATTTTTAAAACATAAATGTTCTCTTCAGGGCGTCGGTACGAATCGTCTCTCTTGACGCATCAAGATTTCGTTTATCTTTCCAAATGTATCCAATTTATCTGAACGAATTTTGTGAGATTAAACCCACATTTAATTGAATATATTTTTTTAACATTATAATTTAAAATATAATAATTTTACGTTCCGTTTTTCATCATTATGACAACCCTTATTTTAATGATTGCCCTAATCTGGTAATTCTCAAGAGACCGTTAAAATACTTTTGTGAAAAAAACTAATTTAAAGCGTGATCAAATATATGTTCACGGTTTTATAATCCTTATTTCGGTTGTCTAAATCTACAGCATAAACTAGAAATATCGTAAATATATCAAAAGATTGTCGTATAATTACAAAACAATTTAATATATCACAACGTAAATGCAATGAATTACGTTTTTTTTCATTTTTCCTAATTTACTGAATTATCCCTTTCAGCCCTGATAAAATTTCACGAACGATTCTAAAAAGCATTAAAAAAACTGTATATGTATCACCGTGAATAATATTGAGAAGATTAATAGCGATAATAAATAAATAGATTATCATTATTACTTGGCGTGACTCCTAATTGCCCATCGTAGAGTCTCGTATAGTTTTATAATTTTAACTGTGCTTATAACTATGATAGGTATTTTATAGTTTTTATCAATTTAGGCACAAATCAAAGTGGGGATATCGATGGATCGAATTCAGATGTCAATGAATCGAGAAATCAAACTCCTCAAGAAACTAGGAGCCGTAAACAATTCTTCTTGGATTATTTGAAAAGTCGTACATTTTACTACCAGATTACGCTGGCTTTGGTATCCTTAATTTCTGTTATTTGTTTTGCAGCAACGCCATTTAGTTTAGCACTGTTATCTTTTTCCAGTTTCTTCTCCGCAACTTTGTTGACTTCGGTAATAATCGATTTTCTTCTTCGTTCCCTAAATTTTCATGCATATTTACCTGATATTTTAAGGTCTTCTTATGTATTAACATCACTTTATGCTGTTGGAACGATCTTCGCAATTGTTATTGGAATTATTCTCGTTTCCCAAACGTATTCTGTCTCTTTAGTGATTGGAGGCGTTTGTGCCATTGGTATCGGAATTCTTCTTGCAATTCCGACTATTTTTTTTGCTAAATCATTATATTCCAATGGATATTGCTTAATTAAAGGCTTTCCAATTTAGAATTTAAATAATTAACCAATAGAAATAATATTTATTTTGGTTATATTTTTAAATGATATTGTATATTTTTCACAAAAAATATTCAATTAAAATAATATTGAATCGAGGAAGAGTATTAATTTTCTTTCCCTCTCTTTTACATGCGCAAAACATTGTAGAATTGTTTTTGTAACATTAAAGTAATAATTAAGGTTTGAATTTTTGTTGTTCCAATCTTATAGGTGGCGGAGGAATTCTATTTAATTTAAATATATTATAGATTGGTGGTTAGAGAACAGAAGGCATGAAGAACTCAAAAATAGTTCCATTTGGTAATAGTTACTTTGAGACAAATAAAATAAATTCGGAAGAAATCGCTGACTTATATGATTGCACGAAAAGAACTTTGTAAACAAACATTTAGTAAGAGATATTTCTTGAGTAATATAAATTAAATATGTTATTTCTTTTTAGGTAAAAGTAACGTCTCCGGGGGGTTTTCGTGTAATATGGTGAACTTTGCAAGGAGTAGGGTGAATTCGAAAATACATTTCTTTTTTAATAAAATATACAAAAATATATTCTTAAGTTTATTTTCAAGAAAAGTGTAGCTTCTTGTAGGATAAACTTAGCGTAAAGCTTTTGCATTGATATATTCATTTTTAGAGCCTATTAAGAATAATTTAGGCGCAAACTTATTCATCCTTTCGATTTATTCAACATTATAGTTTAAGGTTTCCCTTTAAGGCCTAACTGAGATTGTACATTACAGCATGTTTCCTCCCACAGCTTCAAAAATTGTGAAAATACTAAAATTTATCATTAGGAAAATAAATATAGTTTAAAAGTAATTATTTCTTTAAAAATCTTCAAAATTTTTAAATTCGTAATTTTCATTAAAAATCTGGGTGGAAAGCTATCGGCAGCAAATTTTACGCGTGCGCGATTTAAAAAATGAAAAGCTATATTCTTGATTCTGTATTAGAGAATGGAAAACGCTGCCAAATGATATTTACTTTCTACATCTTTTACCCTCCTTTGCTTGTAAAATATTCAATTTTATGTTACATCTACGGCCCTACTTTCAATATTTGATTATTAAACAATTGATATACGTTGTTGCATCTCCTTCTGCGCGAATACCCTTATTTTTTTAGAATGATTTTTCATTTCTTTTAATTTTTCAATTGACAGTGATTCATGCTTATAGTTTAATTCTAAATGAACGTGCCCAATTTTAACAAAATTTAGAGTATTTTTTGGCTTTTTCAACTTTTAATAAAACAAAAATATTTAATTTGCAAGCAATCTATTAATTTTTCGAAATTAAAAAGACCCTGGTATTGAAATTACTGTTCGAGCTTCCTGTCCATAACTGTACCATTAATTGGAATAAATTGACGAAAACATAAATAAGAGTTCGAGAAAAAAAACTAAAGATAAATAAATTTAACAAGGTTATATTTTCCAAGCTAAAATAAAATACCGCTGATAAAAGTTAAAATCTTGAAACGTTAACATGATATTCTCCCAGTAATTAAAATCGATATGGTTACCCAATGAGAACGTAATCCTTACATGTTCTGTTTCCTATCTCGGGTGAAGATAGACATTACGTTTTTAATTGAAACATCGTCGCGACGCGCGCGCGCACTATTTGCATTCAGTTGATCTTAGGAAAATTTAATCCCAATAATATTAGTTACTTTCATGTTAAACCTTTTTAAGAATATCCCATGAAAATAATTCATAAACACCCAGAAAGAAATAAGATCATAGAATAAATTGAAATAAAATAAAAATATTTCAATCATAATTGGGTCTTTATAGCCCGAATTCGGAAATCATAAGATGTCGATATTCTCATCCTGAATATACATAAATGCTATTTATTATTTTTAATTGAGAAATTGTAAAAAAAATGTGTCAGATTTTTTATTGTTCCCTATCTTTGCCGTTCGCTTTAAAATGCTAACTTTGATATTTTTGCGTTTTATAAATATTCCTTTCCATATTTTTTTTATCTTGGAATTTTTTATAATAAAATATTAATTATTCCTAAAATAAACATTATTTTGTACCAAAAACATAGGTTGAAATGCACTTGGGGACCCCCCTCATCTGTGATTATTTCACTCTGATTTTAATAAATTCTTACTCAGGATGTCGTATATAGTATGACCTGG
>SGJC01000151.1:0-21383 GCA_009887335.1 Henneguya salminicola | reverse complement strand
ATTGAATAATGGTAGTCATATTTAATTTAACGCACGCGCGGTGAGTTTAGTATAATTTAGTATTTAGTACAATTTAGTATAATCATACATACTATCAAAGGATATGTATACCTGGTGGAACATGTCTTAGTATTATCCTTATAAGAGTTTTCTAAGATATATTCGTTAAGAATTATACGAAACCGACATAACGATTATCTGCATTTTGTTGAATTGCCCAGAATATCCATGCTGCTCTATCGGCTGTGCTCTCTTTTGGATCGCAAGGGCTTGATCAATCGCAACAATTTTCACCCATCATATTATTTTATAAATATTTTCATGGTAATAGCAACATAAATCTGGCACAAAACGTATCCAATCGATCACCACCATATTTGAAAAGTAAAAATCACAGATTATAAAGCTGCGAATAACGTTTTGCCAATTAATGTATTAAAGAAAGTAGATCGAGAGGAAATATAAATTTGATAAAAAATCAAACACGACTTATGCTCCCTTTGATTCTAAACATTCGTTTGAAAGGTCTCCGATTGATTAATTGTTATATTTCCAACAGATTTGTCGTCACCTCTTCATTTTAGAGCATGCGCAAAGCTTGCTAACTTTTACAATTTTTTAATGAAATGTAAAAATAAATTTTTAAACATTTTTTATGCAAAATAATTCAGACATTTTGAATCCGGATTACGTAGCTCTACTTTTTCCAATTTTATTGCAATATTTTTATTTATTTTTATTTTTTTATTAATTAATGTGAGAAATCTCATTATGTACGGGGGACATATGTTTTAACGATATTAGTTATTTCGCAATTATCTTCGGTTGAAATTAAATGTCAACAAAATAAATGATATATTTGAAAAAATATTTAGTCATCAAATAAATATAAAGAATTTTATTTTAATTGAATATATTTATAAACTTTAAAAAAATTAAAAAGAAAATGACACCGGCCATCGATCTTCATCTTACCCATAAGATCTGCTGGTTGAGTCTTATTAAAATTTTAATTCACATAAAAAATTCAACATTGAACTATTTTATTCATTTTTTCTTCGTTTATTAAAGTCCTGAATGTAGCGTTAAGTTGAAGCTCACATGATGGTGCAAAAATTATAACTCAACTTAAAGCAAAATTCACTAAAGAAATCTATTCACGAAGACATGGATTGTAAAACTTAACAATAAATATTGACCTTAATTATAACTCAGCATAAAGAGGTAAAGCAACAAAAACCGGGAAAGTTCCATGAAACGCATAATTTAAACTGCGCATAATCTAAATCATTAAAAGGTTTTAAAATTTTGTCGTCATTGAATTTTTTCAGCTTATTAATTTAGCAATCAGTGATATGACAATCTATTATCTGTGCTGCAAATGTGTTTGCCAAATAATAGTTAAACAGGGTTAACAAAAGCTGCTCAAACATTTGAGGCAAGAAAGGTATTGCTTTATTTTATATTAACCGGAAGACTACGAATGAGAGCAGGGGCCGATGCCTGTTGCATTTTTTACGTCATCACGACCCGGATTGTTCAAAATAACAATATTATGGCTCGGATTATTAAATTGGAAACGCAATTACTGTGAGGATCGAGCCATCCGTACCATATGCGTACTAGTCGCTCTCAATTAATTATAAGGGAGTCTAGATATTAACCTAAAAATTTTAACGCGAATGTCGCATCTCCTGTCATTTCGAATAATAATAAGAATTTTTAAATATGCTGAATAAAATAAAATTAAAAAGATCAGAAAATATTGTTAACGTATTTTCGGATTTTGAACCAACGCGCACGCTCCACAACGACCTATATTTTAAGAGAAATCTCAACAATTTATTTTTCCGACCTCATATGAATAGGACTGAATATATATATATTTTAATAATAATTTTAAAGCTATGATTTCATAGTATAATAAATACAGAATATTGCTAGTCAAAAATAACACTCCTAATCTATTTATATATATTAAATAATTAAAAAATTATAATACTTATATTAATTCAACATGATGTTATAGTTTATCAATTTAAGAATGGCGTACGGACACGAGATAAGCCGAAATTTAAAAGGTATTTTGATGCACTTTTTAAAATGAAATGGTGTTGTGATTATAGACATAGATATGCAATTTTGGTAGATAACATATTTGATCAATATGTTAAAAAAGGAAGTGCTCAAGAGAATATTGATAAATTGACTTTTTATGCAATGTCATATCCGCAAAAACTTGATCGTATAGCCAGTCGATTGTATGACCATTTTAACAAATATTATCAAAACCGTAAAAATGAGTACTCAAAAAATTATGAACTTAGAATGATATTACTGGCCTTCGACGTGACGAATCAATTGCTTAGTACCAGTGGTTCTTCTTTCACGAATTTAATCATGGTCGACTATCTTCGGATGGTTTTAGAATTAATATCAAACGATTGCGTTGAATTTCAAATACAATCTGCAAAATCAGTATAAAATAAATAAATATTAAGTTCCGAAAATTTTCCACTATTAACGCCGATACTCCGAAATTTAATGAATTTCTCGAACCGCTTCTAAAACAATTCGTGCGCCTTTGTAATATTAATCATTTCAATGTTAAATTAAATCACGAGTTTGTGCAATCAATAATTAATAGGCTTCAGTCTAAGACTTGCTGGGTTAGTCGGCATACAGGCTTTAATAATTAAAACTAAAAATTCTGCAACGGTATTTAAAACGTTTGTTAAAAAAAGGATAATGTCTGGAAGTTCGAAAACGCATCCCTAATTATACCAGCTCTTATAAACAATCTCAAACCTTTAGGAGACTCTTCTGAATCTGGCTCTGTTTCTATACCCTTAGAGTAAAAAAAATTTTTTGAATTAGTGATAACATTTTGCCGTATTTTAATGAATTTATAACAACCCCTTCTAAAGCAATTTCGCAAACACTCGTAACATCTGAAGCTCTTTCCGCCTTAATGGACCCTTTTTCTTGCTCACCCATGTTGGTTTCTTTAAATAATTTACGTGATATGCTCCATTTATCGACTATTTCAAAGGCCCACTCTGTGGTGTCGTCAATATATAGGTAAATTCTACTCCCCAATAAGTAGATATTGGTATGATAATAACCTATGGATATATGATACTCCATCAGCTCGAATGATTGCCATGATTTCACTGTCTCTTCAAGTATATTGAATCGTTAATCTGTAGCCTCAACTTGAACATGTTCCTATTCGAATATTATTCGAGCAGATTCTAGAAATAAAAGAAAAAACAAAGGCTATTAATTTAATCAAAATTCTACCCTTATTTAGTACAAAAAGCATGGGATCTAGTCTATGTATGATATCTATGAGTCATCTAGATCATATATATTTTGAAATTCTAACTCGTCTTGTTCTGTTTCTTAAAGAATCGTATTCGTCTCAATTCGTAACAATATTCGTTCGACATTTTTTAGAAAGATTCGAACTATATCGACACCCTCACAAAGACAATAGAGGCGCTTGTTAATAAACTACCTAATTTTCAAAAATCTGAGACATATCAATTGATATTGAATCAATTCCCGAAAATATCCGTTCAATCGCAGTCGGAAGTTGTAGAGATTTCGCCGAAACAACTAATTTTGTATGTCTTAATCTATTTGATTACAGAAATGACGTACAAAAAGACGAATGTAAATCTATGATATCTTGTTTGAAAATGGTTATTTCCGTTTCTTTATCTCAGGTGACACGATTATATCCTCGTAACAACACTCCAAATGTTTTAAATTTTATTTTTCTTGAACAACTTTCCGAATGCATTAAACTTCCAATACCTGGTATTCCCTAAAAAGGCCACATTTAGACCTTAAAATTCAAGTCATTCAAACATTCATTAATTTGTTTGATCAACATAACAATTATGAGATAATCTCTCAATATATGTACATAAATTCTTTTTTTTATAAAGCCAAAATAATCACGTCGATGATTTGACATCACCTGAGAATGACCTAAGAGATGTGACCATAAAAAAAGTTGTTGTATCGTAAATGATTAAAGTTGGTAAAAGTCGCTGAAATTTTATGCTCTGATATATTTTCATCTAATTCTACGTCTCTTGAAGTCAAAGAATTAACCATTTTACTATGCATCCTTAGTCTTGAGGTTCATTTAGCATCAATGCATGAATTCCTTTGTATTAAATTAATTAACACTAAAGTAACAAGACTTAAATCATCTAAGGTTGATAAATCAAACATAATTTTATGCGATCTCTATCAATCGATGTTATATGCTGTCATTAATTTTGTCTCGATTGTGTCAAAGAACTCTAAACTAAGAGATTTATGTGGTAAAGTGAAACAAGCCCGTCTAATTATTAATCCAAATTTCTGGATGCCTTATTGCTTGATTGAATACTCAGCCTTTCAAAATATCCCAGATATCAAATCGGATATATATTTTGATCCGAAACAGATTGAAAAAGCTTTTAATATTAAAAAAATGACGAGTGAACAAGATTCTATCAATAAAGGTAATAAAAAATTAGACTTTCTCAGATAATGTATCTGTTGGACAAACATTCGAAATCGATGATAATATATCAAAGGATAGTACTGAGTCTATTTTTAAGGAACCGGTATATATCTATATAATTTATATAATTTTAAGATTTTAGATTGTAATTATATCTATTAATTTATTTTAAGCACTGTATAATATAAGTGCTATTAGTAGCATAGGTTTCATCAGAAGAGAGAAAACATCTTTGAATAGTATATCAACAGATGACATTAAAAAAAGATGCCAAAATGTAGATTTGTAAAACTAATTATATTATTAAATAGGTTTAAAGAATCATACATACCACCTAAAATTGGGGAGAAGCAAGGTGATAGCCAATACTTTAGTTAGAATATGTTATATTTTATAAATCAAAAACGTCATTTTTTTTTATAATCTTATTATCATAAAATCTTTTTAATACATGTCATTTTTACTTATCTGAGCATCTAAAAACCAGGGCGGGCATAATACTCGGGTATAAGACAAAATAGGCATGCAACAATTATGACATTACTTAAATATTCATATCTCACAATGCACTCTGTAATCACGCGTGCCCCTTTTGTTGAGTCCCGTTAAGCAGTCAATGCTCGGATCGATGCTATCAAAGTCTTTTATACGGAAATGAATGACAGAAAAAAAACCTATCTGGCTACTTTTGCAGACGGTACGGTTCATCTACCTATATCTTGCGATTTTCTACTTTGGAATGAATCAATCTCTAAATAATTAATCAACCCATTCTAAATGTTATATTTATAATAATCTATGCAGAGTCGAGGAGGAAGTATTAAAGAAAAATGAAAAGTTATTATTAGATGATGAGAAGGATGGGGATATATATAATGGTGACACGAATAACTATGGTCTTGTTTAATCTTCATTACTTATCTTTATAGCAGGGAAAGAGATAATAATGAGTGACATTTAACATTTTAAGATTTATTACAAAAATGTCAACTAAAATTTAAAATAATAAAATGGAAAGGAAAGGAAAGGAAGGACGGGCGTTATATTCGAATTTTAATAATACCAATCTTTTTCTTAAAACTTGGATGCAAATTATATACGAGTGTGTATTATAATCGAGATTTTAATATATTTATTTTAGTTAAATTACATATAATTTTGGCAATAATTTAATATTACCCAAACATCTCGAATAATTTCATGAGTTCCAAATTTCTGATCAGTAATATTCGGATTGAAATTTCAGACAAATAAAAAAAGGAAAGTAATTAAAGAAAGTGTCTATTTATTCGTACTAAATAAAAAGAAGCCTTAAGAAACAGAAATTTTTTTACCTGCATTAAAAAAAAAAGTCTAAATTCATCAGGAATGCTGATTTGCTTAAACATTTAACGGGGGGGAATAAATAATAATGTCTTAGAGCCAGTGCTAAAACCGTTGATGCCCTAGCACTAGTGGCTTCATGATATGGGATAACAACATATAATTTAATCAAAAACATTCTTAACGATTTTAGAAATAGAATTTGGGGATATAAATGAATCTTTTGGTTAGAAAAAAAATGCAAAATGACATTTAAGGGCCAGTAAACGGTTTCGTTATAACATCATAATTATTTTAAAATTCAAAGGTTGTTCCTGCAGCCACCCAAGATGATAAATTGAAAAGAATGAATATAGGTGGGAATTTAAAAATTTGTTCAAGATTAAAAATTTTTCGGGGTTTTTATGGTCTCCCCCAAGCTATTGTTTGCGACTACAACCTCCAAAATGAATACAACGCAGTTCTTATGTTCAATGTAAACAATGTGTGGTTTGATATGGATTGTGTTGCCGAGAAATTGAACATGGTTATTTTGAATGAGCGATACCTCATGAGATTTAAAACATTATATTGCCGCTCAACTTGACGACCTAAGGAATTTACAAGGTAGTTCTTTATTTATTAAATATAAAATGAATATTTTTCCATTTTCTTAAATTATTTTAAGCCTTCAATTTTTCCTTAAAAAAATCTCCCGATTTATCCTTATTCAAATCAACTAAACTAAAAGATTTATTAGCCCTCAATAATTTCACGTTTTTAAGAAAAAATAGTTGAGCAAACGCTAATATGTGAATTATTAATTAATTTAATACAATGTGAAATATCAAACTGAAGATAAAAAGTTGATTTACATATCTGACATAAATCATAATCATGGATCTACGTATATTTAAATTAAATCAAGAGTTATATTCGAACATTTGAAACGTGAAACAACGACATCCCCCGAATTCCTTCACCAATTAATTTGCCCTGTTATTAGAACTATAATTACTAGCTTTTTGTCCAATTTATCAACCTCTAAAAATATAAAACAATCGATACAAAGTTTTCGACTAACACACATAGCATCAGATAATTCAATCTCTTTATATAGGATAGCCTTGTAATTCCTCAACGTGTTATGCGATATCCCAATAATCATAGGTATTTATTATTGATAAATCTTAATGCCTTAATCGTCTTTCAATGTTTTCTACGCAAGGAAACGAAAATATAAATTGGTATTGAGATGGTATATTCAATGTAGCACTACACTTTTTTTTATCAAGTTTATGTTTTAAAACGACAACTCGATCTTTAATTTTTTTTTCTTCAAAATATACCGAATTATTATCCGAAATGAGTAGATATTCATGGTAGCAAAAAAATTCGACACTTTCTGCCTTTAAAAAAGCACTAACCGAATCCATTATAACAGTATTATTCTTAAACAAGCCAAATGGGTTATTCAAATTTGAATAAAATATAAAGCGGGATATTCAAACTAACCAATAAAAATAGCGAGAAGTTTAAACTTTATGTTTTATTATTTTGAAAAAGTAAAATTTGGAAGCCTATTCATTGGGAATTAACAATGATATGTTATTTTTTCATACTCTCGTTGGAATTGCTATTCAAACTTTCTTGATGTAATTCCTTAAAAAAATAATAAAGTTGAGGTTCAAAATAACTATTTTAAATAATCTTGTTAACTGTTTGCACCTTTGATCTGGACTTTAATCAAAAAATTCAAAGATAAACCGCATTAAATGAATTTATAAGGGGTCAAATTTAATCGGGAAACAAAGACCCTAAACAGCAACGTATTTAAAACGAAAAATATGCAAGAATTAAACGAAACTACGATGTGGAGAATATTAAAAATAATCCAAGACGGATATATCATAATAACCTTTAACAAATTTTATTATAATTTATCATGCGGATTTGTTCGTGTTTCCGAGTAACATTATTAAATGAGGTAGTTTTGGTCCGCGGTCACGGTCCGTCTTGATTCAAGTTCCACTTGATTGATTTTTTTTACTTGGGTCGTTTCGCTCCTTTCATATTATATATAGAGAAGAATTATTGGTAGTTTTTGGGATTTGATCATGGTTCACCTTATAAATAGAACTTATGAAGATATAGAAGAAGGTAGTTATGACTCGTCTAAATGGAAATTTCATTTCATTGACTCGTAGTAATCAGAGAAGAAAAAAATTAATTTTGGTGGATCTTGATTTATGCCTTGTTGTGACTTTAATTCGTGGTTCAAATTTTTAAAATTGAAATTCCGTCATTAAAAGCACTTAAAAAAAATCATAGTAGGCTTTTAGCGTGACAGACAGAATTGCTTTAATATATATTTATATTAAAAACAATCTAAATCATTTCAAAATTAAAAATTAGCCGAAGCAGCCATATTAGTTATATACTGCGCATACTCAGAAGCGATTGAGCGTGACAGACAGAATTGTTTTAATGTATATTTAATAAATTCAGATCAATAAATGCAAAAATTTATTAAAAAAAAACTAATGAATAATTAATTAAATTATTTAAAAAATATAAGAAATGATATTCGAAGAAAATGGTGGACTTGATGAAATCGTTCGGCGATAAAGTGGGCGGGCTTTTGTCTAAATGGAACATGGCCATAAAATATGACTGAATCATAATTTATACGACAGACAGAGTCTCCACATCTGGGATAAAACTATACTAACCTAAAGAATCCAAAGTAACTAAACTGCGTTATCTTAAAGTGACACGATAAGAGAAACTTCAAGGACACATAATCGATGAGGGTAATCCTGTGATTAATCAACCAAATTTTCAGAAAATAAATTGATTAACAGTTTTAGCAAGATTATTGCCAAAATATTTAAAATATAATAAGTAAATTACAAATTAACATTCTATTTACATTTATAAATCTCTTAGTCATTGTTAGCTCGATTTTTTTAAATATCTTCACGTAAATTATAATAAATAAATCCCTAACGAAATTATATTGCGTTAATGTGACAAAAAAATAAAGATCGTAAACACATGAAATATGTATCTTTCGTCGAAATCTTTTGGCTATAAATTAGTCTGATTCAAAAATAAATGTATATATTTTTCAATTACTTACATGAGCATTGAATTCCGTTTTTAACATGTATTTAAGCGCTAAAATTCTAACAATAATTTATTTTTGTTGATCAACAGCGTGTAAATTCTAATCAGTACTTTTTATTGTATTATAATAAGAGAACGATGGACAAAAATATGGTTCAACAATTGAACATTTTTTATTAAATTAATATATTTACGTGATAAATTATGTGTCGATTTTTAAAATTAACTGGTAAATCTGTTAACCCTAACCAGATTTAGACGCTCGGGTGAGGAAGCGGCCACGAAGGTGGGTTCTTGTTTAGTTTCAATAGAAATGGGAATGAAAAGCGACTGGGTTGAAAGGGAAAAGGTATGGGCCAAGAATAATGCACAGGGTTAGACTTTAATAGAAAACGGTGTTTCGATGGGGAATCGAAGGTTTAGGGCGTAAACCTGGTGTTATGTATGAGATTTTTAATTATCTAATACCTACATGAGAAAATGAAATCCCATTCTGAAAATACTACGCAACTTTTACCAATCTTATCAACAACAAAAACAGTAAAAAAATTTGTCAATTTTATTGTGTTCAACAGGTAAAATTTTATTATAAAAAAACATATCGACATAATGTTAAGAAAACGAAGATACAAATTTAACTGAGAAACAGAAAGAAATATTTCACTCATCTCTTAATCGACTTGAAGAATTTAAAACAAAACTGAGATCGAAAGGTGGGCACTCGTTAAAGTAACCATATGATTTTCCAAACGAGGACACGCGCCTCCTTTCAAAAATAAAATAGCCCATCTACCATCTGAAAATTATGACTAAATCGGTTATATTAGCCTTATGCTATAAGAGCATTTAAAAATTGATCTTTATGTTTCCTTAGAAAAAAAAAGGAAATGTTAAATTTGGTTTGATTTTGAAATGTCGTTATTTAAAAATAAATTATTCTCCTTTTTTATTTATATAATACCCTAGAATATTTAGCCATACAATTGCCTGTAAGACCATGGAAGTTAACCAATTGCCAGCCTCATCAAACTTGTGATGGTGTACTCAATGTAATATCTAGTTCGGCCCAGCATAAGAAAATAGGTAATTTCCCAGACGAAACCAAAAGGCATTTGTGATATGGCCGGGGTATAATCCGTTATGGAGGTAACTCCATGGTCAAGTAATTTTTGTGTGAAATTGATCCCCCTTTGACACGTGTTCATCTGATAGCTCTAGTCTTACCTATGTTAAATGTATTCATTAATTAATCAACTTTGTTTTATAAAAGTCAATAAACAGTCGTGTAATTTCGTTGTATAAGAAATTTCTCTTTTTATAAAAACGCATTTTTTTTGTTTTATAATCAAGAAAGCAGAAAATGATATTAGAAGAATAAATCTAGATGACTCAACATTACTGATAGAATTTTGAATTATTTTCAGCCATATTCAATAATAATTTGCAAGGTTCGAATGCTGGTGTTTTTGTCAATTCAAAATATTGTTTTAACTGTGTAACAATATTTTGAGGAGAAATTAAATCCACATAAGCAAACGGTCCACCAATCTGAGGAGGAAATCCTATACCATAGACGGCGGAAATATCCCCAGATAGGGGGGACTCAATTATACCTTCCTCAAGACATTTACAACTCTCGTTGATCATTCTTAAAACAACTCTATTCTTAACATGTTTATAATCAAAATTCAAGTTGTTAAAATGCAAGTTCTTTCTTGCGTATTTGTTAAAATTGTAAGAAAGAGAAGGTATGTACGATCTCTTTCCCTTTGAAGAATATCGATTAATTCCATCGCATGTTTTTACACCAAGACTTCCCAACATCTTCAAATATTCGAATAGATTATTTTTATCGTAGGTACAAAATCTTCAAACGTTAAAAAAAATAAAAAAACCTTTCCCCTAATCGAGAACATAAATATTTGTGAATATGTGCGCATGTGTCAGTTCCTGTTCTGTCAATAACGACGCTGATATCCTGAGGAAAACCAAACTGTCTCAGTTCTGTATCAATACGAAAAGGTGAAAGACAATCGCCATAAAGGTCAATAACTTCAGCAACACCACTCGCTAGAACACGAGTACAAAAAAACCCAGGAGAATCCTAAGTTAACAAAGGGTGTCAACTTTAACAAAAACAGGTATTTTATTGTATTTTTTAGCTAAATGTAAACAGACATCAAGGGCAGCTTGACAGGTTTGTTGTGTCAGTGCAATCTCAAGTAACTGCATCCTACGAATAGGGGCGAAAAAATGAAGACCAATGAAATTTTGTGGATTAGTAAAACCCCTCGATATCTTGTACGTTTAATAATATTATTAACCTCTGAAAGTTGAATCGACGAAGTATTGGTCGCAATGATACATTTTGACGAAACTGCCTTATCTATAGCTGTCAGTGTGCTTTGTTTAAGCGATAAAATTTCAGGGAGATTTTCAATAACGAGATCCACTTCCGAAAGTTCCTTACATTGGAAGATGATTAAAATACATCGTAACAATCAGCGACCTTCAACCTATCTAACATGGATTTCACTCGAGGGCTACAAATATGCAAAAAAAAAACCAAACATTTCAGTTTTTTTCTTTCGTTCTTGATTAATTATTCTAAATGAACGACGAAATCCGTACTCTGAATGTAAATCCCTCACGTAACGTTTAAGGGCGGGATTCGTGTCCATAAATATGAGTTGATCAAGATCACTGTCCATTAGAATTTTTGAGAGTTGTTGGCCCATTGTACCGTAAGCCCCGATGATAGCAATTTTTCTAGTATGTTATGCATATAAGTAAACTTAATTCGCACATCAGAGGCGGCTGGGATAGTTTTTTTATACTTTATCTAGGGTAATGCAAAAAAAATAGCAACAGTCTTAAAAAAAAGATTTCTAAGTGAAATTGATGGTTCGGAAGTGACTAAATTGAAAAATATCTATTGATGCCATATAATCATTTTACTTCCGCTTCATATTTACAGTATTCTTCAGATACTGGGGCTGTAAAGGATAAAGTACTCGATAACGCTTTCTCTCGAACCTACAATCAATAAGATGATTAAACGTTAAGAATTTCGATCGCAGAGGGTAGATTACCCATGGTAAATTTGAGTATGCGCCTTTGAATAAACACTCTTTCAATTTTGTAACTCCAATAGGCTTTGAATCGGTTAAATCGATTCATTATTGAATGGAAATAAGTTTCGATACCTGTGGATCATACCGAATAAAGACTAACCAGTGTGTGAATGCGCTGTTGTACTAACATTGATATTTAGGACACGTAGAATAAGAGCTGCGTTTAACTTCCAATCTAGATGAGAGCCTAAGAGTCGGAGGGAAACTCAAAGACTATAGTCGTCCAGGATATGAGTTAAAATACCATATTGTTTTGCGGTTTGGGTGTTGATATTAAGACCCGCCGAAATCATCATTAAAAAAACTTTGCTTGGGGATCGAGTAAGAGCAAGATATGACCCAAGCCCTCCTGGTATCAACCCAAGTCTAGCCTCCGGAAATCCAAATTTAATATCTTTCCTGTTAAAACTGACACGATAAGTGCACGCAAGGGCGAGCTAACAGTTAAAAACGGCAGTACCTCCAACCCGGCGCCATAGCAATGACCTTCTATAAGAGCAACAGTTGGTTTCGAAGCATAAAATAATATAAAAATCCCTCATACTATTATAAATTTAATAAAATTTTGTAGCAAAGAAGAAGCTTTAAATGCCTTAAAAAATTATATTAGTTGATACGGTTTCTTTATTAAGAGTATTAATATAACTATGTTTGGCGTAAAAAAATACTTTATGTCCGCGCCAGCGCAAAAAGATTTTGATTTTTTTGAGCGAAATATTATTATATCAATATCGTTGGATCGATTAAGTTTCTCTAAACTCTACCAACAAAAATAAAGGCTAATACTTTAATTAATTCTTCAAGCATATTTAAACTAACTAAATTAACCTATTTTCAATGGGATTGAAATACATTTGATTCCAGTGACTCGAAATGTATTACTCCCACCCGCTCAATTAGTTCAATTTCAACACTGGCTTTTAAATCAGAATAGTTCGGATCAAAAGATTGCTTTATTTCATCTATTTTGAGGAGTATGATAATACCGATGCTTTTTCTTATAATATTCGCATTTATATTAAAGGGTTTTGGTGAAGTTGGTAAAAAATGCTTTTCTAAATTAGAAACTAGTTTAAATTTGTGATAAATTACTATAATGCCTATTTAAAACATTGTATTTTTTTGTGCAAAAACGATACCTTGAAAATATATTTCTTATCATAGACGCCATTAAGCATAATGAAGCGAAATTTATCGAATGAAACCGCACGAATTCTATCATATTTTTCAAACTGTTTCTGAATTAGGTTTGATTTTAATTTAAACTTTAGTATAGAATCAATAAATATCAAAAAGTGCGGTTATACTGAGTAATTACTAATGCTTTTTTAGTTCTATCTCATATCCTTCCTAATGATAGTCGATATTTTCCCATAAAAAATTCTATCATAAATGTTTTTGAGTTATTATATCAATTATTTTAAATGTGTGATAATTATATTTTCAGTTAATATATGATATAAAAAGATAACTGTCATCATGCTTTACATCCAATTTTGTTAACCTACTTACTGAGACGGTGCATATAATTTTCCAACAAAATGTTGCAGGAACTAACTTTTTTTATGCGAAAAGTGCCGCAACACTATGTAATGTGTGGTTCTTCCCAAAATATTATTAAAGAGCGCATAACATAAATCATAAGTAACTTCGTCATTTAAAATAAAAAAAAATTATAATTAAGATTTACTAGATTTTTAATCCAACAGGTGGCGTCATTAGATTTAACTCAAAAAATATTTCAATTGAAAAAGAAGGTGCAAGACGAACCATTAATAAAAATGAAATTAAGGGGAAAATGAAAATCGTGGGGCTAAAACAAGACAGAAAATAGAATATGGTCAAAAATATATTAGGTGTGAACGTTAAAATGGATACTGTATGTAATGGATGTGGGAATTAAGCTACAATTAAAAAAATCCCTTTTAATTCATGATAAAAAGAAAGGACATGCGCTCTAACAAAAGAAGCTAATGATATTTTAGAGGGTATAATTCCGTTATTGCTGCGATGAGATAAAAAAAATGCCCTTTATATCGATAAGTCTCCTTTTCATATCCATATGTTCAGTGGTCCTTCGTGAGTTTCTATCAGATTAATTCGCAATCCTGTTATACCATGAAGCGGCATAAATATCACAACGATTTTGACAATTACCTTTTTCAATATTATCACAGGTAAAACAGTAGCTTTCTGGCTAAATACGACACCATTAAAGAGTTTATGGATAAATTACGCAAGGGATAGATCATCTGGAGAAATATGTTTGCCATCGATAATGCAAATTTACATCATTGTATAAATGTCATTTACACATCATACATGAGATACACTCCCTTCGCTCTTTTTCACTATTCCATAATTCATTCAAGGAATTATTTTATCAAATGAAAGGATTGATAAGAATGAATATTGCCCTTGTCAGAACTAAAGACCTATAATTAACACGGATGCGCAAACATGTTTGTCTGTAACTGTCAAACACGTGTCAAATTACATCGGGCGCAGTGAATCTTTTGTTCTTAAGATTGTCTAATATTAAACGATATTAGAAGAGAATAAAATTAATTCAATTGAATGTTTTAAAAATGCTGTTAAATCTTGATTCTGACACAATAATCCGACAATGTAACGGAAGTAAACCAAAGCACATAAAATAAATATTTTATTTTTCCACTCTTTATATCAGAGAACAAAAACTGCACAAAATCGTTTGGCGATAAATTAATCAACAAACAAAATTCAAAAGAGGACGTCATCAAAAACCAAAAATCTGCATCTGTAATATTTAAACCAATTGTGCGCATTTATATTTTTTGTTCGTCGTATAATTAGCTAATATTCAACAATTTTTAATTTATAATTGAATTAAAAAAAAAAAATCAAATGTGCAAAAAGGAAAGGGGACAACAAATCTAACCCACACGGAAATAAAAACAATAGTTAAAAAAATTGGTATGACCAGAATAGCGGAAATAAAAAAGAAAAAGGGAAAAATGTTGAAAATGATGTTTTTTTTCACATGAAGTTAGGATGGAAAATTCCCCAAATTAATTCAAAAAATATTTCTTTAACAAAAAAAGGGATGATACAAAAAGCGAAACAAAGACATCGTGTCAACAAAATTATTTATTTTCTCAAGATAATTATTTTATGGCAGTTAAAAATACATATAGCGCATAAAAAGGCAAAAATTAATTCGCAATAAAAATTCAGAATCATAATTTAATGTGGACGAAACAGCGACTTGTTATCATCTCGCTCCTGAAAATAATAATCTCGTAATCAAAAATATAGGCGGGAAAAAAATAAAGAAAATTAAGTGCAACAATCGCTCTAACCGCAAATAGGAGTGGTTCAATAAAATCAAAATCAGTTGCAATTTGGCATTCAAAGAACCCAAGATAATTATGAAATTTTGATCTTTCAAATTATGTAATTTACAAAATTAATACGACAGCAGGGATAACTACCCCTTTATTTTATATATTTTTTGTCGAGGAAATGAAAAAAAAGGAGAATTACTTTTTTGAAAGGTTTTGTAGGGGGCGAGGCCATCAGCCATTATATAAAATTAAAATTTATTTTGTTTTGTAAGAATATGTCTATAAGTTACTATTTTTACATTAACAATTTCATATCGGATCAACAAACTTCCTCCGTGAACCAAACCCTTATAAGTAGGGTTGCTCATTCATAGAGCTGGGGTAGGGGTTTTTCAGTCATTGGCACTGCCTGTAAACAACAGGCACCTCCCCTTCATTCGTCTAAATTAAATTTATAATTTTTATGAAAAAATAAAAAATAATGGGGCTGGCGAGCCCTATTATATATATGTCTTTTCTTAACGGGCTAATCCCATTACAACTGGCAGAGTTTGAATCTGCATACTAAATTATGTAGAGGTCTTTTGCTCTACACATATAAGTATCAGGCAAGCGGTTTTTACACCCTACTAAAAAAATGAGAATATAAGGAAGCTTACTTGTTTACAATGCATAATCTCATTATATTATGGAGCCTTTAGAAAATACAGAACTAATTTATTTTCCTATTAAGATTATCCACCAATTTTAGCCGATAGATACCGGTATGATTGGATTTGTTTAAGCTCAATATAAAAAAACTACATTTTTCAAAATTTATTAAGCTGCCTAGAATAGGGAAATGCCTTTCATCGATTGGAAAAAAAAACAATAATCTTTGTTTCTAACGCATGGATTATGGCGACCGAGAAAACAATTAAAAGTTGCTTTAAGAAAACATCTGCTTTTAAAATTAAATGCAACAAAGCCGAGAAGGAGAAAATTTGAACGATTTAAAGAGGCCCTTGAAATTTTTAGTCCAAAAATGGATAAAAATGAATTTTGATTTTACCAATAATACCATTGAAAAAGAGCATAAACAATCTCTTGAATATATTTTATTTAGAAAGCCTGCAATTGACAGAATTGAAACTCCTATAAAATTTAGGCATCATAGTGGCTCTCGCGATTTTGTTTAAATATAGAAAAGGTGAGGCCATTTCTTTAACATAATGAGTTGGATAAAAACATATAAATGAAACTCAACCATATAAAAATTAATATTATTTGATTTATCCTCAATAAAAATTAAAATGTTAAATTTTCTTTATTCCGAAATTTTTGGAAAACGACCGAATTTTTGAAAAAATACGCATCGGATTATTAAGGTTAGACTGTATTTAAATTTCCTACATTTGAATAAATAAAAAAAAACGCGGTAAGTTGCAACGGTGGGCTTCGATTTGATGTAAAACCAAAGGGGAATAAGATCATAATATTGTCTTGTAATTATAAGTATCTCAACTAATTTTAAAATCAAATTTGGGTTTGAAATAGTAAAAAAATAACTCTACTTGTATTTTGACGTCTATCTTTTTCTTTTGCATGCCAATTTTGTTTTAAAATAATTTAAAAATTAATTTTAATTTAAATTAGAAAAATTAATGAACCAAGTAAAATAAAATGTACTTTAACAATGAATTTGTTCATAAACGACGTTAACTACATTCTTTTTTGAATTCTGACTGTTTTTTTACTTTCTTAGATCGATAAAATAAATATTATGGACTATTTTACTTTTATTTCAGCCTATTTCGTTAATTTAATGGGATATCAAGGATATCAAAATACCCCTGGGCAATGCTCGTGTTGTGAGATATCCATAGAAGAGAGAGGTTTAGATTATGGAGTGCTACTATACCGCCAATTTTGGCAGTGATGCCTACATACGGCTGTAATAGACCAGACGGGGGGGGAGGTACGCGAAGTTTTACTTGAAAGAGATCAGTAAAATTTTAGGCATCCAGTTCGAGATAAAAAAAAAGGATATAAAAATTAAAAAGATAAAATTATTTTTTGGTTCTATGTATGCAGTGAAGAATTCCCTTTACCCAGAAAATATGTTGCGCAGAATCATACTTAGGACTAAACAACACAAAAATGAAAGGCAATTTTTGATTTTTTTTCTTTTTTGAATTAAAAAAATTTGTAAACTAAAAATATAGTAAAATAAAATTTTGAATGGGGGGCAATGGGTATTTCATTGAAGAAATGAAGTAATAGGTTATGAAATCGTCAAAACACCTTAAAATATTAGAAAAATCATACAATTAAAATTATACATTTTTTACACATTGATTGCTTTTATTTTAATATTTTTAGAGTGTGCAATAAGGTTTAATGATATTACCACCTTAGCAGATACGATACTCAGTTTTATTACCTTAAATTTTACTAGTCTAGCCATGGCGCACGCGCGCAATATAAATGTAATTTGATCAGTGACGTAATATTTATTGCACGGTTTATTAACATTAATAAAATATATTTGTGTTATCCTGTCTGTTGTACTCTCACTTTTTATA
The DNA here is from genome assembly GCA_009887335.1 of Henneguya salminicola. Taxonomy (NCBI): domain Eukaryota; kingdom Metazoa; phylum Cnidaria; class Myxozoa; order Bivalvulida; family Myxobolidae; genus Henneguya; species Henneguya salminicola. The sequence goes on along the minus strand of SGJC01000151.1, from coordinate 3,403 downwards.
ATAACAGACAGTTTAAACACTATAAAAAATTTGAATCAATATATTTTTATTAATTCAAAGGAAAGGCGAATATAAAAAAGAAATGTAAAATTGAAATATATTCTAATTAATAAGTGAATAGGATTTAACCGAAATCAATTAATTGAATTATAGTCTAAACTTTTTGTTAAATCAAGGATTCGCTCGAAGATTTTCGAGATATTACGTTTAATTGTTATAATCTTTGATGGCCTCAAACTTATTATTTTCTAAGCTGTCCTTAATATGGTTAAAACGGCAAAATATTAAAGCTCTAACAACATTAAGTTCTATTGAGCATGTTTATAACCAGAATTTTGGATATATCCCTTGGCATTGCTCTGAGATGATACACGAAGTGAATTTTTCTACCCTAATTTCTGCGTTAAAAAAAATGAAATCCTCATCCCAACCCTTAATTAACACTGCAAAAGAAATATTGACAGCTGAAATGAAATTTTCTCCAGCTCCTGGTTTAATTTTAATGATAATATTAAAATGTTTGTATTCTGAAATTTTTGATAAATTTTTAGATAAAAACAGACTTTTATCTCAAGCCACTGATCTTATACATATTGGTACGTCTATTTTGCATGAATTTAAGCGTTCCTTCTTCATGACACTGGGCCAAATCCTCAATTAGAAAATGATGATAAAGAGTTCAGTTGTATGTGTACAAAACTCTCCATACTTGGTGGCGATCTATTTTTCTCCAAAGCTTGTTATTGCTTAAGTTGTATTGAAATTCCTTCTCTTGTAGATATAATGTCTTGTTCAATCACTTATCTATCTCTTAAACATTCCTCCGCACCTAAAAATAGGATTGACGGCAGTAATATAATTGATTTTCTAGCATATGTCAATTGGCGTTATGTGGATCTTATTATACATGGAATAAGAGCATCAAGTTTAATGATGCTCGATTCTCAAAAAGTATGAAAAAAAATATTTATATTAGATTACTAAAAATGTAGAGGAATTCATTAAAATAATAACTGAATATAGAGTTCTAATTTACGAAGTCAATTATTTGTTAAAATATTCAAATTTAAGTGGAATTTATACAAAAAATAATTCGAGATTAGCTTCATATTATCCACAAAATAGTTCTATCGATCTTATCGTATCAGAGGCTACATCTGCGTATCAGTTACGGAAGCAATCTCTTATTAAGATATATTCATCTATCTACCCCTTATTTGATCATTTTGAATTAGTTTTTAATGAATAATCATCCAAATTTATATTTTTTTATAATTTTGGATTATAAAAATGTAAAGAAAAAGAACACAAATATTTGTTGCATAGAATTTCCGTCCCTCACGAATCACTTCGTTATTAAACCATAAATATCGTTGGATTTGACAAGAAAAAATATACTATCGTATATCCAGGGACGGACGAAATCTAATTTTAAGTACCCCCAAAGACATTCTGAAGATAGCGTTTTTGTAAATTTGTTGATTTCACTGGTAAAAATAATGCATACTGCATTATGGCGCCAAAAATTATTTTTGGTTTTTGCGTTTATAATCACCCTCGTTAATAAAGATTAAACTCGCATCGGTCTCTTCTGTGAGAGGTTTTACGATCTTCCAGCAAGCTTGTAGGAACATATTATATTTGTAGGATCCTAATTTGTAGCAATGCCCTTAACAACATTTTTTCTGATAAATAAAATTCACCATAATAATTGAAAGTGTTTTTTCTAATAGAGTCGCCTTTAATCGTAAAAAAGATTTTAAAGGGTTCCAACTCAGTCTCATCTTTCAATAATAAAGTTAATGAGTTTATTTACAATATATGGGAAGCGCTCGAGTAATGAGTAAACACGTTTTTCTTAGAGATCATCAAAGTTAGGCCACTGTCGGCAATAAAGGCTTTAAAAAAAATGCACTCAAATTTTTATGTCGTTGTGCTCTTTACATCGGATAATAGGTGTTGTTTCTTATGATAATTAAAGAAATTTATAGTATGATAGGAGTATGGTGGTCTGTAAGAAATGGGGACTCATCGTTAAGAAACGTTCGTATTTATTTTCGATTCCGCTTTTTTAGAAAATATGAACTTAGATAACTTTCAAGTATGCATTATTGAAAAGGGATCAAAGTAGAGTTGAGACAACCCATAAATATTTCACAAAACCTTTTACTTCTTGAAATGCAGTACCTATATGGCATTGGGTTTTGTCATAAGTTACTCTGCGTAGATTTGCTTGCATTTTTATTAATAAAACTAATAATTAAAAACGGCCAGCTTAAATTAATACACACATACCTACTACGCGGTATTTTTTTAGTAATTTTTGTTTTATTACCGGTTTGGATCTAAGAAATTAGAAAATTTCGTTTTTAAATGATTTTAACAAAACTTTCTCAAACACCAATAAATGGTCATACATAAATAAATAATATAACATAAAAATACTTAGACCACTAATTAACTAATCACACGCGTGGTGGATATCTGGATAATGCTCTATAAAGGGAAAGGAATTTTGTCAAACTGCATAAAGCTAACATCTATAAAGCTTTGTTTGCTTCAAAAATATGATTTAATACATCTAACCTTGATAACAGCCTAAAAACATGTTAAACAAATATTTTTAATGATATCGTGACATTCAATCTAATCAAGAGACACTACTATAACATTCACGTAGATTTAATTTTAAATGAGTTATTGGAAACAACAAATTAACACATTTAATCGTTAAAATTCAAATTTCAACACATCGACATAATAATTTCAATTTCCACGGTTTAATTAATCAAACGATATTAAATTAAAAAAAAAGAAAAAAATACAACAAAAGTAGTAAAACAACGAATTCACGTAATGGGAGCCGCAGATTACATTTTTAATCTCACCCTACCTGAGTTCTATGGAAATTATTGTAAAATTAAAAAAATGCCTAAAGGCGGCTTGGTTTAAACAAGTATGAAAAAATATGACCTTGCCCTCTACTTTTAGGAGCTTATCCAAAAACTTTAAAATAATAAATTGATTCAATTATAAATAGTCTAACCACTTAATGAAGGGTCCCATCCAGTCGTCCTTCTACAATAAGAAAAAAAGATTTTCTCGAAACTATTATTTTTTTGAGAAATGAATTAACATCTTACATCAAATAGATACAGACGAAGTAAGTAGCCCTCAAATTTCTCCAATTCTTAACAGAAACTACAATGCATTAAAAAACAACGGAAGTATAAAATATCCGCAGAAAAACGCAGAAATCTATTGCGCACCCTCCTAAGTATTAAAAATGAGCTCGTTCTTTTATATGGATACAATTACCGAAGAAATAAAAAGACTCTAAACAAAACTAAAACAGGACCAATAATTCTTTGGAAAGATATAATAGGCGACTGAATGAACATTT
>SGJC01000150.1:0-29653 GCA_009887335.1 Henneguya salminicola | reverse complement strand
ATACAAAAATTCGCCAATTCGTATGCGCAAGTGGCGGCTTGCCCCAATAAGTCATTTTTACCCAAAATTCACTATCTTTCTTTCGAACAATTTTGACACTCTCCAGAATAGATTAATGTCTGGGCGTGCGCATTTGTGTTCTTTATAGTCTCTCATGGACATGCATGCTTATTTTAACGTTTCCCCGTGTTTTAGGTGCAATGATGCTTATTCTAAATAATCTCAGCCGTGGGTTATGAGTTATTTAAATTTCCCTTGAATTGAATATTTTCTTAAGTGTTTGTACAAAATATTAATTCAGAAAAGTATAAATACCTAATTGTAAAAAAAACGCCCAAACCCGCTTAATATGACTAAATGTGTAAAAAAATTAATTATTTAATAAAAATATGTTAAATTCTTCCAGTAGAGCTTCTCCATTTCTTATTATGGGTCGAAATACCCCTCTTTATGAATTTAGACGAATTTCAGCATACATTTCTTCGAAGTACAGAAATTCCTCTTTGATCATTTTGACAAAAGAACATATGTTTAGGTGTGCATTGGCAAATAAATCATTTAATCTTCTATTAAGATGCTCAAGCGCATTGTTTGTTCGATTCATCATTCCAGCTGAGATATTCAATAAACTTGGGGGGAGACGAACCATCCATGTACGGTTAAAGTAAGCCCAAAATTGGTTTAGTGTGCCTTCAGTGGTAGTCAGTGATCGAATGTATCCGATTGTTTGATGGATCTGCACGATTTCAATAATTGTAAGCCACTCCATTTTTGATAAAATGATAGCTGAGTTTGTTGATGAAACACGATATTGTTCCAACTTGCGATATAAAGCTTGTTTGGAGTGAAAATAACATCCAATACACACAACTCTCTGCGAATTCATGATTGACTGCAGAAATTGGTGGCTTTTCGAAATCCATTGTACGATTTTTGGCATCCAATTGTACTCCAGAAGCATGATGATTTGATGGAGAAACTTACAATAAATGTGCTCATTTTTGCCAGTCACGAGGCCGAAAACGCATTGGATGTACAAATCGCTGGCATTATCGATTACTATGATCATTAAATATTGGTAGAATGGAGATGGGGGTAGTTCTAAAAGTTCCATCAAAAAATGTGTGACGATTATATCTTAACAAAGACCTAGATGGATTTGTTTTTCAGATCATCATTTTATGTTGAAATCCATTAATATCTCCAACAAAATAACGACGGAAAAAAGGTAGGTTTTTTGGAAGAAGACTTAATGGAGGAGACATGGCTGCTTATATCGAATTCATTCCGATTAAACCCCGCTGTTCTCTGATAGCTTAATAAATCCGATTTTTCGATGGGATGCCAAGCGGAGTTTTTAAAAATTGATCTCGCGTAGTTAAGAGAAGATCTCGAAAGATTTGCTTGGAGTATAAATTCAGTTAGGGTGCCTTTTGCAAGATGAATGCATCGGCAAACGATTCAGGTGAAAGATTTGTGGCTGGAATCTGAATCACAAGGTGATTCGCTTTACAATTATGATCACACTTCAGAAATTTCGTTATTTCTAACAATCAATCTTAACGGACACCCACGGTCACAATTGGAACAATTGTAATATGTAACGTCGGTCTTTGTTGAATTTTTTTCTGTAGAATCTACCGTTAAAAACAAAATTAGGTTCCATTTCTAGATTTTGCGCAATGGTATATATTTAGAAATGGATATATGGTTAACTTAAAACTGATTTTATATTATAAAGTTATTATTGTGGTGATTAATGAAATAAATGCACTTTAAATTAAGGAAACTGTGAAAAAATAACAATTTACTTTTTTTTACTGCTCGTGCGTGGTGAATTAGGCGTTTTTAGTCGTTAGCCGTATTTAGGCGATTCATGTAATATTCCATAAATACAAAATAATTGCTATTTGTTTTTAAAAGGATATTTTTTTATTTAATTTCGTGCTTTTAGATTTCATTCCCACCACGTGGCGGTTAAGTCAAAATTTATTTTTCGCACGCCATTTCTTTTGTAAAACAGCATTCAAGAGAAAATTATAATAAGTAAACATAAAAAAAATTCAGGGCTTAATCAAGAATAACAGTATTTATGCGAATATTTAATTAGTTTAAAAAACTTAAAATTTAAATTAATATAAATGGCTCCAATATATTCGATAAGGCAAATATCACAGGACTTGCGCGCATGCCTCAATCTCACAAATAAAATTTCTTCCTCCCCTCAGAAAAGTGGCTCAACGTGTGATAAGGCTCATCACGATAATTAAGTTGCCAATTCAATAATAATTGCCATATACTTTGATATTGAAGAAATTTTCATAATATATTGAAGTTGTTTTCCTATTTTTATTTTCTCTTTGCCTTTAACTCCTCAAATTAAGTTTACTTTTTAAGATTTTGAGTTTTTTTAAAAATTGTCAACAATTAAAAGAATGGCCAAATCGTTGACAGCGCGTGCCCAATCCCTTTGTTAAAAAGCCTCTAAGATTCTAAAATCAGGTGAATCTGGCAAAAAATCATATCATTGGGTTTCAAATATTAATTATTTATGAAAATTAAAAAAAACAGAAGTTGATAGGGGATTATATCAACATCTATTATTGGGTGCGGTTAACATTTTTCGGTGGATTAGCAAATCAAGTTATTTATGTTTTCTTTGCTTTTCTCTCTTTTTTTACTAAATTTATCCTTCTATTTATGTGATAAGCAAAATGGTCTTAATAAACCAACATTGTGTGACATTTGTACTAACATGATAAAAATATTTAACCAGGTAATTTGACTATACATGTTCCCTAGTTAATGGTTGATACTCAAAATAAGACATACGAGGGTGGAATGTCTTTTTCTGAGAAGCAAGATATACCCCCTTATGCATTTAGGTATATCCATCGAATTTGAGCATAGTGAACTAAGATTTATTGGTATATTGGAAAATATTTGCACAAATGTCAGTGATAAGGTTTTGGGTCTAAGCTAATTTTAGCCCAAATGCATTTGGTTTCGCGAAAAATACGAAGAGGATATGGAAACATGGTTTTTCAAATTGTAACGTTCACTGATTTACCTTAAGGAGAAAAGACGATATTGATCTTTTCCAATATATATGTATTCAAAAATCCCAAGGTATAGCTTCTAATTTTATGAACTAGCCTGTTGTCCCTTGAATCATTATGGGAAAAAATGTCAACGTAAATATTCGTTCTTTATCGGTAGATTGCTTAGGATTTGTCAATGATACTATGTGCTCAGGTCATGGTAAATGTATCGTAATATATTTCTGGTTTTAAGTTGTAGGGGGAGGGCACACGAAAAGGAAGTGGTGAATGTGAATGTGAGGGAAATTATAATGGATCAATGTGTGAAAAATGCTCTGATAATAGTTATCTGGGGGAAGATGGGTTATGTCAGTGTAAAAAAAAAATAAAATAAATTTTGTAGCATGCCATCAGTCTTGTGCTGATTCTTGTGTCAACAATACCGTAGAAGGTTGTCAGGGAGCTTGTAAGATAGGATGGACAAAGGGACCAGATGGAATTTGTGTTGGTAAACATTTAATCATTCGTCATTCAAGATGTTGATGAATGTTCTTCAAATACCCACACCTGTAGACCTGATCAGCGTTGTTTAAATGTCCCAGGGCGTCATTATTGTCGAAGTATATTATAATCATAATCGAGATTGCTATAAATCCTGTTTGACATGTAACGGGGATGAGGCTAATAGGTGTCTGATTTGTAAACCAGGATATGTAAAAACTCAAGAAAATACATGTGTTGATGTTGATGAATGTCTGGAAAATACGCATGACTGCAAAGAAACCACTTATTGTCATAATAAGGAAGGAGGTTTCGAGTGCAAAAGTAATATTTAATCGTATAATTTTAAAGAATGCAGCAAAGCATGTAAAGGTGGATGTTCAGGACCTCTCTTGGAAGACTGTGTAGATTGTAATGAAGGTTATCAGAAAAATACTCAAGGTTCCGGATGTATTGGTTTAAAAATAAACATGTTATTATTAATAGACATGAACGAATGTTCTGATTCATCCATCTGTGAAAAGGGAAAATACTGTCTAAATAAGTTAGGATCCTATAAATGCAAAAGTTTCATCATATTTTTATCAATAGACTGCGATGAAGCATGCCGTACTTGTCGTGGGCCGGGCCCTCATTCATGTCTTTTATGTTCCTCCGATTATTCAATGGTTAAAGGGATTTGCAAAGGTAATGGTCATGATCCCTGTAACTCAGATAAAACTCAAATAAAGCAGGTTGAGAATTCAGAAGAAGAAGATGAGTTATAACCAGATTTATAAATTACATCAATTAACTTAACTATTAATATATTAAATCCTTGTCTTGGAATGATACTTTTTTTTTTATTAAAACTCCCCTTGGTCATAACCAAAATTTATCTCAGAGATTTGTTTTTCGTTCTCGGATTGGATGTGTAAAACCTTACTGGTCTCTTTTGAGAAAGACTTCCTGGCCACATCCTCCCCCTACCCTCGATTGGGCTTCGATGCAAACGCCAGAGGCACCACTGCTAAGATTAGTGGTAGTATGGGGCTCTCCCCCTTAAACGTTCAGCAAACCTCTTCCCCCTAGGGACGCAGTACCACGATGGCGCTGGCTTACGGGCCGCACCGGGAATAGCAGAGATGTTAAAACTTAATTTTCTTGCTACATTCGATTTATTTTTTTCTATCAATGATTGTAAATTGAACTGCTAAATATGTTATAATTTATTAGCATAAAGTTATTGGGCAATTCCCACATAATAACCCAGTAGAATACCTTACATGGCTTTGAAGTTGATTTGAGAAATTTTATACGTATATCTACTAACCTTCAAGGTGCAATTAAAATTTTTATGCATCCTGTGATGAAAAGGAGATAGTTGAAGCCCACATATTTTTTTTCAAAACTCTCATCGTCACCCATTAAGAATATCCCTTACATGTCCTTAATGATCTTGGTTCTCTTATGAAACAACAACTACAATTTATATCAAGAGCAGCAAAATATAAAATTTTTAGTGCACCATCTATAGTTTGATGTTGCTAATATTCGCCCCCCCCCTTCGTTGCTTTAACAGGAAAAAGTTTTAATATATTTGGGGGGACCCTCCTTATACAGTCCGTGATCAAATTTACTTAGACCCCCTTAACATATAGATATTAGGATCTCGTAAGTATTCTATTATTTTATCTTCGTTGTATTACGGTTATTTTCTGACAATATCTATAAAGCTACTTTCTTTTTATTGCAATTATTGTTTCGAAGCGATATTATTAAAATTCCTATTAAAATGCGCATCTGCGAAACGTCCCATACTTAGTAATAAAAAATTTTTGTATGCATTAAAAAAAAGGATATATTTTATGTTAAGAGTTTTTAATTGTGTGTTTATAACCACTTAAAACATTCCCCTTACGATTTTTCAATAAAATTCAAAAATGGGTAACGATGTTGCTGCATATTTTTTTATAATAAAATGGAATGACGGGAAAATTTTTTGATTTTTACAAAAAAACAAAATTCGCATCAAACATGCTTTATCTTTACGTCAATTGACTGAAAAAAAGGAGGTGTTGTCTATGTTAGAACCTATTTAGCAGTTTTACCAATTTTCCAAGTCAATCATGTAGACAACAAATTCTATCTCAAAAATCACAAAAAAAATTATTGAAATGCCAACTATCAATAATATACAAAAAGTGTACGATCTAAACGAGCTAAAAATAAAACCTTGTAAATGATGTCTCATTCGAGAGCTCTCAATGAATCTAATACAAAAGGGGTGAAGGACTCGAAGTTACTGAAATGACACGCACGGGAAAAGCATTGTATTTCCCATTAAAAAAGTAATATGCATGAAAGAAGGTTGAAGCGGCCAAGTACGTTTCCTTATTCTCAACATTCCTCAAAAATTTACAATAATTAAGAAAATTCAGAGTTTTTGATCAGAGAAAGGGCATAATTGAGTGTGAGGTGCTTAATAAAAAGTATTCAAATTAAGGCTTATATAACTAGGTGTGAAGATCTATGCCGAGTAATAAAAATCGGCTTTTAAGAAAGTTTTACAAGATCCAAGCCAGAAAAATATATTCCAAATGTTCTATTATTTTTAGCTAATATTTAATATAACCTCTTGATGGATCAAAAATTCCCCTTTATGTGTGGCATGACCTCGGATGCTTGTCCGCTTTCTTAATTTGAATTTGCTCGAATTTTGAAAATAAGAAATATGAAGAAAAAAATCGACGCCAACATACACGTATTTTGTGTGACATTAAAAGAAAATTTAATAAAAGTATTGAGTGCTTTTGTGACCGAGCTTTCCCGACAAAAACTTGATGCCCCAAAATGAGCAGTCCAAGGACTAAAACTGACAAAGGCGGCTCATTCAAATGAATTTATCAAATATACTTATTAGTTGAGAAAATAAAACCCCTGCTAGTGTCCTTAGGGAGGAATGTTCTGGTCTCTTATGTGACATTAGCTAAATGTTAGGAGGAAAAAAATGTATAAGAAATTTGGGGAAGCATAGAATTATACCACCTTCCCCTAAATCTCAAACCCTATCTTTTTCCTTTTCGTAGGCTGTACGACTGGAGCATTGATTTGTGGGACTTTATCTCTATCTCCTCCTATTATTGATTAACTCTTGGGTTTTAATGTATCAAATATTAAGAATATTTCTTTGTTTAAACTGCTGAAATCAGCTATGAATAAGGAGGCCTCCTTTGACCTCTATAATAATTTTAATTAATTTGAGATTGAATGTATAAGACTTTCTCATATAGAATATTTTTATTTACAAGTAACGGAGGAACATGAAGGACCTGAATACAACCGTATTTACATTTTATCTGTTTTACATCTTTTAATTGGCAGTATATACGTCCCAGCCTTTTAAAGCTCAGAAATTCTTTATTTTCCAAAATAATGTAAACCATTATGTGGTATAGGAACAGATAATGCCCTGATAGAATGGGATAAATAAAAGGCAGGCTTATTTTTATATGATAAAATGTATTTTCAACAGTTCTATAAGACCGTTTTTAGTAAATTTATAGAAAATTTTTGCACAATTCTGATAATATAATCTAAGAATTTTTGCGTCTTAACAACATTTATTATTATCTTGAAACGAGGTGAATGTGTAATTTAATGGAGAAATTCTTCAACAATACAAAAAATTTCCTGGTTTTTTCTCAAGGGGCAAGATGATAGGCTTGACATTTTCGTTTAAGCATTCTAAATTACGAGTCATAAATAATGAAACTTTCATTAAATAATTCGGAAATAATTTTAAACTAATTCTTAAGCAAAAAATGTGAACAGTTATTGTTATTATAAAAATTTTTGATCACTTTATAATCGTATTAAATTATATGGGTGTAAAAATTTAGTTTTTTGAAAACTAAAATTTGAATTAAAACTTAAAATGAGGTGAGCGATTTAAAAAATTACATTCGAAAGCTTTTAAGCAGAAATAACCAATAGTTTAACATTTGAACGCCATTGAAAGCTAAAGGCATGCGCGAGGAATATTTTGGGGATTTCGACATAATATGAACTATCCATTGAATTTAACATTTCCAGATAAGAATCCTGCCAAAACTACGCATGATTTAATCGACTCTTTGATTCACCTTGTAATTTACGCTGACCGTATTTTTAAGAATGCAAACACTCGTCTAGAAAACGCAAATAAAAAAATTCTAGAATTAAAAAACCGGCACGTTCAATGTCTTAATAAAATTTCAACAATGAAAAGCCATAAAACTGTAAAGAACCTCGTATGTGCTTCACAATTTCCTGATATATATAGGGAAATATTATGCCTTAATGAGTTATATGTAGAAATTGATCCTCCTAAAACCCACCAGTATCGCGAATGGAGTTGTAACAATGGTACTCACGATTATATTTCCTACTTAAAGGAGTATAAGGAGCAATACATCGATATTACTCGAATGGAAATATTTTCTATAAATAATGCGCCCCTTCCAAATATTTTAGATTCAACTGGATCTTTGGTTTTCAATGGCAGACTACATGTTCCATATTGGCAAGATTCTGCGCATAAAACAACCAAATACTACCCGAAAGAGCCTATTTCTTTACACACGAGTGACTACGAAAATACATATCAATTCTTACCTTATAGTTATAGTCCTATTGATACCCCAACAACTTTTAACCCGATGGACAATTTCGCTTTCAACTCTAACACTACTCAGGTTGATCTTTCAGACATTCCTAGTCTTTTTCCAGATTCACAACAGGAATTAAATTTTGGGGATCTCCAAAAATCCTTCAATCTTTTCCAACCCCATACAAAATCTGAAAAGGATGTTTTCATACCTCCTGTTTCATCCACTACAAATCTTCTCGCTGATTCTGATTTTACAGAAACGCATGCGCCACTTATTTTTCCTGACGTAGTAGCAACGAAATCAGTTGACTCCAAAATTCCTCAACTCGAAACAACGTCTAATAGTATAAATGTTGGCAACTTGTTGGAAGAGATTCGTCAGGCTAAAGGAGGTCGAGGCTCGATCAAATTAAAACCTCTGAGTGATAAAATTGGCGAAACACTAAAAAATTATATTGATCTGAAACCAAAAAACAATGATTTATTGTCACAACTTAGAGATCGCTTAAACAAAAGAAGAAAAATTCTAATGGGAACCGGAAAAAACGAAGAATCCGAAACATCTCCCATAATCAGGATGTTATTCAAACAAGAAGATACCCAATCATCTACATCTGAAGAGAACGACGAATTTTAGATTAATGTAGTTTCGTAATTTTTATTACAGATCCTCCTTTTAAAATATCCTTATTCTAACTGAGGAAGTTGATTCGATCGATATACCTAAGCGAGCCCGAACCTATTACACCCCACCTCTTCATATTTTACCATAAGGGAAATATTTCATATTTATTATAAAATTTTGTTCAATATCAATTTATCAATTTAATCAATGGGTAACATATATTTTTTTGCTTTTACCAACATAATTATAAATATAGTAAAATCGTTTACTTCTCATTTTGTAATGGGGATGAGATACTCCGGCTGGGATTTTAATAACATGTACAATAAGTAATATTTACTCAAGAGATACTTATTATCAAATGCTTATTGTTTATATTGTATGTTTAAAACTGGACCTGGCGGTTTATCCCGCATCTATCTTATCGCCCTTAAAAGACTTTTCCCATTGGGCTATGTGAGCCCTTGTCTTTCTTTTTAGTCGTTAACACACCTTCATATCTTTTGATCGAGTACAGAACTACGTAATTACAAACAAAAATTTGAGATTGGAAACAGTTTATCCTTTTTTGATTAATTTATTCTTCAGGGGAGAGGGGGAAATTAAATTTCAAATTTTTGAAAAAATTGTATGTTTTTTTAAAGGTGCCTGAATTATATTAAAATATAATCATTATTAACGGGTTCTTTGCTTTATTTCGTTTTAAAGCGGAAAATAAACCGTCATCTAGGATTTCCTCCCCCTACCTCTTCATTTTTTGATAAATTAATTTATAGGTTTTAAAACGATTTTCGTTTCAAATAGAATTACACCTGGCGTGTTGATACTAATTTTGTATTTTCAGTATTTCGAAAACAGTCAGACCTCCTTTTTTTAGCATTATATCCAATTTTTTTAGATTATGGAGCAAAAATTGGATGTCAATTTCCTTGTTATGCCACAACCTTTGCGGCTAAATCAAAAACTTTCGCAGCCCCGGATAAAAAAAAATTCTTCAACGGTGCTACGTATTTGAGAGATTTGTTCAAACAATTCCTATAGAATGAATAAATTTATTATAACTGCCGATATTCTTTTTTAATGTGTTTATATTTTATTTTGAATGGGGATGTCAAAAAATTTAGTCTTAACGCTTGCACGTAAATCATGTAACACTAAAAATACAATTTTTGTCCCCCTCTCCTTCTCGTAAATTTTCTTTAGAAAAATTGCTAGGTCTCACCCTTATAATAAAGCGTTAAATAATTTACGAAGGGCCTTTATTAAATTAAAATCCTAACCACATTTGAAATAATAATATTAAAACTATATTGAGATTGGCAAAACTTTTCGTGATGAATAACGATTCTACCTGAAAATTGCCGTGCAAGACCAGTGAAGGGTTCAAAAAAATTTTTACGAACGTTACGAAAATAGATAAGATTGAATTACCAAAAAAATAGCCAATTTTCTATTTCCATTTTAGTCACACCTGGGCCTTATAATAGTTTCGAAAAAAATAAGAGATTTTTATAATTTAAGTATTATAAAATAAAAAATCATAAAGCTACGATTTCTGGGGAATTTACATAAAATAAAGCCTCGTAAAAAAACTATGCTTTCGAAATTGTTTACGAACAGTAGTTACCCGCTTATTAAGTCAATACAGAATTGAATATACTTCTTCCAAATCCAACATACTTTGAAAAACTATATTATTCCAGAAAATCGATTAATATCTAATAATAAAAATATATTGGAGCGAAAAAAAACACTTAGGTAGAGTGTAAATGGAAATTAGCCCATTTTATGTTTCGAAGTGGCGAAAGTAAAAAAGAATATTATGAGATAATAACGCAATTGTGTGGGGAATTTATAGAAGGGGGTGAGGAATGTTTGGTTGGATAGATCCATTTCCTAAGTTCTTAATGTTGATGGAAATATGAAAATTGGCCAGCCTCTAGATCAAGAAGCTTAATCTTCTCTGAGAATAAATCAGCATGGGTTTTATGCATGCAGTCGATGGACAACAAATATTCTAAAATAAATCGCCAAAAAAAATTTTACATTAGTTTTAGTTGAGGTCTATATTTTATCTTAAAATGGCAGATGATCAAACCTAGAATTATGATATCTTCCTTTATTTTAGAGAATATATATTTTTGTAAATCTATATCTAGCATTCCTAATTACATTTGATTGTTACGCCAATGTGTAAAAGATAGATAGAACTATCTCGTATTAAGCTTCTTTGTTACTGTATTGTTATAGTTACGGCATATGTCTCTTATATAGTCATCAGACGAGATGTCGTTATGGTTGGTTCTTTTTTTTAGGCATAGCACTCAATCTTGGTTTTAGAAAAGCCATATTAAGGGAGAATATGTTAGAAATTAAGAAATACTGTACTTTTCTTAAAAAAAAAAAATCAAACACTTGGATAAGCTACCGTTTGAAATATTGAAACAGCTAAAAGTAACGCTCATCAGAACGTGTGGGATGGTAGCTGTACCGTACTTTCTGATTTTAGATTCTATATTTTACACCGAATCTACGTGATTAAATTATACTATTTTAGAAATAAATTATGTTATAATGGTTTTATTATTTAAAATATAATATTTTATCCCCCCCCCCCCTCTCTTTATTTTAATTTTGAGGGACCTCAAAAATATATTTTGACATCGTTGTTACGTTTTATCGGATAGGTCCTATTTAAGGTAGAGATTTCAGTGAAATGTTTTCTTTTAACGTTTTTGTGGATCATGCGTAAAAATTTTTGGCATTTGAAGGAGCCTTATATGCGTCTGTTTTTTAAGTCATCAGCTAGATTTTTAAAATTTAACTTGACTTTTTCAAACCATGTTTTTCTGTTAAACAGTTATCTTTATCTAAGTCAACAAATGGGCATGGTGTCAAGATAAGCGAGAGGGAAAGGGATTAACCAAACCTTTGTGTAATATGGTTGCAGAACCCCTAAAACCCATGCTCACCGACTTCTAACATCCCCATTTAACTTAAAATGCAATCTAATCTCTTTACAACCAAATTTTGTACTGCAGTTGTATCCTTGAGTGTATCGATTTCTCTTTATTTCCATTTAAAAGTTATAACAAATTTTACATGAAATCGTTCACTTGTTTAGCTCCCACTATCCTTCTTGCCTAATTATTAACAACAAAAGTGAAGAATTCATTGTGTTGTACGTGATTTTTTAAATATAATTTGACTAAAATAAATTTCATGAAGCTCGCAAAAAGATCAACGCCAAATTTTCGGCCTTTATATTATATATAAAAATAATAATTTTAACCTGAGAGGCTAATATCGATTTAAATTTCACGAATTTGGCAATCAAATTCAAAGCACTCGTAGTATCAGGTTAAAACAGAAATCTTATAACAGAATGTGAATCAGTGCTTCCAAATCTTTTTCTGGCCAAGGCCCATTAGACAAATACCAAATAAAAAAATGGACGCTGGAGCTGAAATACTCCCATTTCATTTTAAAATGACGTATTATGCTTAACTATTCCTATACCAACTACACCACTACAGTTATAAAAAGATACAAGTTTTCGTGGCAGCCTGTAACATTAATAAAAAACCCTATTGTTCCCCCGTCTATATTCTTCTCTGTCACCACAAGTTAACTGCATGTATACAGGACTACAGTAGCACTAAATTTTATGATAATAATACTCTTTTTTTTACCCCCCCCCCCCCAATTGATGCGCAAGAAGTGCTTGTCGTTCATGCAAAATGATAAATCCATTACTAAAAGAAGGTGATTAAAATGACCCCTTAATTAAATTAAAGTTGAAAAAACTAAACAATCTATAAAAAAAGAATGAAAGCTATTATTTATTTTATTAATTCAGTTACTAGTCAAGTACCCCATGGTATATTAATGTAACGCCATTATAATTTTTTGCCACGACACACTTCTACCGTAATCTTGGCACAGCTGTGTGCCGCAACGCACAGGCTGAGCACCCCGGATGTGAATATTAAAATCTTCCTAAATATAACAAAGAATTTACTATTTCCTTGCCTACAAATAGTTCTTGTCTGAAATTCACATCAACAAATATTCCCGCTTACAAAACTTCAGGCGCCTAGTTTAAGCGGTGTGCAAGATGAGATAATGTCAATTGTTAAACCAATATACCCAGTAGTTGTTGATCTAAATCTTAGATAAAATCTTATAAAAGGGGCCATAAATAACTAGGCTTCTTTCAGAATATGAGGAGTTGTAGCATTTACCTTTAAATTTAACACATCAAGAATACTAAAATGTTAATATACATCCAGGCCTTATTATATGCAATTAAAGAAACTATGAAGCGTAAGTTTGATTCATCCAAGTCTTTGTGGACCAATTTACAGGTGTTACAGTTCAAATCGAGCCTATTCTAATTTATATCGAGCCGTCTGTTATTTTGATCGCGCCTTACTTTAAAACAACCAATTAAATATTTTTTTATTATGATAGTACAATAATAACTTTTTAACAAATTTTATTTTTTTTATTTTAAGGTTTAAATTCCAAATCAAGATCACACATATTCAAAAAATGTCATAAAGGAATGAACAAAGAAAATTTATAATTAAACTAAGGAATTAAGAGAAATCCCAACATAAATAAATGATATTCTTAACTGTTTTCGACATTAAGTTAATCGGTGTCTTAAAATTTACGAGTCAGAAAGTAAGGGCATAAAAAAAATATGCCCTTTCTCGATACAACCTAAATTATCGCAAGCCCACATTGATTTTTTGCTTGATCTTATCGATTAAAATTTGGAAATAACATAAAACCCCTTTGAAGATAAAATAATGGAAATGTTCGCAAAATCTGTCAGCATAACGACGATTTCAAACAAATTATGTTTAGTTTTAAGAGAATCCCCGTTATCCCAGAAATACGAAACTGTGCCTCAACAATTAACATGCGATACGAATATATCCTTAATTTTCTTAGATAAATTAGTTTTAACGAATCACGGATTCTTTAAACGGACGATACAGGGTTTAATTTTTAGATGCTCTGTATATTTGGAAGGTCGCCTGAAAACACCCGTCCCCTAAAGTTCTCAAGTTTATTCGCTTTCGAAATATATACATATCCTTTTTTGTGAATAAAAACAGGCCTTTGTATTTTGAGCTTGTGGAGAGACTTACAACAGAAAAGATTTCATGAGCTTCAGGACTAGTTTGTTCGAAAGGCTCAATGAAATTAATTTGACAAACTGCACATTTATTAAAGATAATTTCCTTTTCGTAAATGTAAGGAGATACAAAACATATTTTTGGTGTTAAGACAATCGATTTTATATCTTCTCTCAATCTGTTCATGCATGAATCCAATTGAATAGGCTTTTAGTAAACTAAAACATTTTTTGAGATAACATCCCCCTAAAAATCGCAAAGAAAGTTTAGAAGCCATTAACATGTCCTATCTTTCAATTAAATTTAAGAAGGGTTGTGGGTCTTATTACTATATGAAAACCCTCATAATCGGATACCTTCAAAAAGATGAAATATAATTTTTAATATTAAATCTAATATATTTTAGAAAAAATATTTTCGATGAAAAATCACCATAATTATTAGTTTTAAAACATTTTTTATTTTAGCTTTTTGTTTTATTTTTTACCATCGTATAAATAGGCGATTCTCAAAGTAGAGGTGGTAATGGCACCCTATGTGTGGCATAAAAATTTTTAAATTTTTTAGAGATCTTTTTATTTTGTCTTCGTCCGCTTCTTCCCTACTCGATGTGGATGAAAGGGGGGGGATACTTTTTTTATGAGGATTAAAGTTGAAAAAAATTGGGAACTCATGTTATTGAGGATATCAAATTATTTTTCATTGCCTTCGATCTTTTAATTTATATAAGTTATCAATATAAAATCAATGCACTCATCCATCCCGTTTGTTGGTTCCTTATTTTACAGTCATACGTTGCTATTAAATTTACAAAACTTTTGGATTAAATTAGAATTGTTGGTCTTGTTACGCTTCGGCCGTTTATCGTTACACAAAAACATTGATCTCTGAAACCCAAATAAGATTTGACTTGAAAGAAAATTAACTTTTTCAATTTTTTTATATTCTTTTTAATTGTAAAACCTCTTTCGCATTCGTGCAGCAAACTGTTAAATCAATTGTTTTAGTGCTTTTTTATTTAAACTTGAACAAATTTCGAAAATAGTCCCATTATGTTAAATAAATATATATTATTTTCTGATTTCGAATCGTTTTTTTCGGACTGGATGTGTAAAACCGTAATGATCTCTTTCGAGGATAGATTCACGGTCCTCCATTCTGACCCGGTGCCGACGCCAGATAGATGCCACAGCTAAGATCAACGGCAGTGTAGGACTCCCACCCACTAAATGTTCCGCTCAACCTCTACTCTCTAGAAACGCGGTGCCACAGGGGCATTGGCTCTGGGAATTTCGAATCTTCAGAATCTGAAGATGGGTACAAAAATAGAGCAAAATTTACATGCCAAAGATTCATGGGTAATAACTAAAAATTATATGATAGAAAGTTAATATTGCAACGACGAAATCATTAATAGTAAGGAATGTTTTGAAAGAAAACTCCGAAGATAATAAAAATATCAAACAGAAAAAGCCAGGAAATTGGTTTAACATGAAAGAAAGGGAATTTAAAAAATTTTTGAATTAAATTTATGATGTTTATAGTTTTTTAAGAATAATAATATTTTATTTTGGTTCCTCCTATTAGATCCCCCCCCTTAAACTGGTGCCAGAAATATATGTTAACGAAAAAATACAACAAATTTGATGAAGAACAACATTCTTTTAATTTGTCCCTATTCGCATCCGAGCTTAGCGTTTAAGAGTTCTTATTCTGTTTATTCAGCACTGAAAAGTTTCTCTCGAAACATAAGAAATTTATAAATTGGATCTGCTTTAACATCATGTCACTGCGCCGCGCGGTGATTATAATGGCCAAAATCGCGCTTAAAATTTTTATACTGCTGTTGATAGCATTTTTATTTTCAAAATATTTTATAGGATTAATTTAGTTTTCTTTTCGGAACTACTTTGATAATTTAAGAATTTTTTAATTTTTTGTTAAACATAAATAAGAATATCTTCAAAGCATATGAATCCGATTGCTTGGGATTTAGTACTTTTTGTTTCAGAAAAAATGCAATTCAATGCCTTATATCAAAAAAATTGCAAGCGCCACCCTATGCTTAGGAAAAAGAGGAAACACAAATCTTCCCTTACAAACTAAATATTGCAGGAGTTCAAGAAAAAAGCTTTAGATGTGGGCATTCAATTAATAATGGAACTTTCTTTAACAAATTTAAATTGCCATTTGATAAAATTTTGATGTTGCCTTATTTTTAGTTATGCGGGTCAAAAAGCAAACAAGTGGTTGCATTTACGGGACACTTTAACTATAACGTGCCAGAATATAAAAAAATTACTAAGTGATAGTTAAGATTTTATTGCTTTGCAAAGGTGGAGGAGCCGAGAATCATAGGCGATATCGACAAGTCAATAGTCGGGGGGAAGAAATATCCCCGAGGCCATCCAATTAAAGTTTCATTGGTTTTTAGGAGGAGTATAAAGAAATGCAGAATGAAAATTCTTCTTGGTTGAGGTTTCCGCTAGAACTGAAGCTACGTTATTATCAGTTATACGTAATCCTGTGCTTCCAGGTTCTATATTTTTTCGCCGATTGCTTTCGAAATCATTCGAACCTGGATAATTGTTCAACACATCAAACGCTAAACTATTCATTATATTTCGAGATCCAGTTACTCGATCTACACAAATGCAATTTAAGTTTCCTGGAACGGCCGCAACGACCAAATTTCTCAGAGGAACACAACGAATTCTCTTGTGGAAGAAAGAAATATTGTGGAAAAACTTCTTGATGATCACTTGAGAAAGTTGGAAGAACGACGAAAACACTCCATAGATCTATGGAATGGGTTCTTGTATGTTTTACGTGAAGTTATTTTTATTTGAATATTTTATTTATATTGACTTTTTAATTCTGATTTTTTTTAACAATATGATGGTTTATTTTACCATCTGTAAAAAAAAGAACCTATTATTATAACCGCACGGGTGGGGCATGTGGATAGAAGCATTAACCCATAAATGCATTTCAAGATGCAAATTTCAATTACGTTACACATTCAGAGTAAAAAAGCTATAACCCATATGTAAAAATAAGGAAAGAGTTATTTTTTAATAATTGCATACACCATTTGACTTTTTTATTTTCGGATAATGGGCTGAAGGATATTATTTCTATACACCAGATGATATAGGTTTTTAGACATGCGGGTATATTTTAGATTTAGTTTTTGCGTTAAGCGGATGCATGGTGGAAAATTTATCAGAGATTCTAATTATGCCAAGAAAGCTTAAAGGAGAAACGATAAAATAATATTTTTGCTATTAGTTATTCTAAAAATTTGAAAATAAAATAAATTTTTACATGATAGGGGGTCTGCATCAAGGGATATTAATTCTTAAATAATTTTATTAAAAACGATACGCGACGTTTTGGCACTGGACGCCTTGACAGCGAATAATTTTTATCAACAAACAGTAGAATTAAATCAATAGAACATTTAACATTTTTTGATCATTTAAGAGATATTTAAAAGTTATCGCCATTATGGTGTAATACCAATCCATACGTTTGAATGCTGCTATATGCAGGCAGAATAATTTATATTAAAAAATGAAGATTTTATCATAATAATAAATATTCTTTAGGTTTCATCCAAATAGAAAATCATGCTACATGCACCCTAGATATTCAAGTATTATTCTATTTCTATATGTGTTAACAATATTTCTGCTATTTATATCGTCTTCAAGATACCTCTACCTTTATTAGGAAGTTGATCTCATTTGATATATTATTCATAAAATAGATCGCGCCCTCGCTGAATCTTACAAATTGTTTCAAAAATCTTGGATTATCAACCTAAAATTCAGCCCGTAATCTTCTGTCAATGCATCTGAACAGTTATTTTTTATCGATTCATTATTTATTGTACGTTTATAAAGAAGACTAAATTCGTAATTGGAAACAAATGATAACTTCTAGTTCGAATGGCCCACTCATTTATTGTTGTTTCGAGGTTGTATATTGGAACGAATAGCAGGACAACAACAATTTATTTGCCCACATCTCTAAATTTTGTTTGCCCGTTAGCACTCTATTTATCTCTTATTATATGCAGCCACCATGATGATATTTTGGCTTATTTCTGATAAATATAATATCCATTACTGCTAAAATTATATTTTTATAGAAATTTTTAATGTATTTTACCATATAACCACATTAGAAACTTAATTTAAATAAAATTAATATTTTCATTTGACAAAAAATAATAAACTATCTACACAATTATGGTGATGCGTAGAAAATAGCAATTGGAGGCTAAAAAGGATAAATATTCAAATTTTTAAAAAGTTAAACTAAAACAAACTTTTGGCTGAATCACTTATTAACTGACACTTACACTATTAAATCGGGCTTGTGCAATGCGAATTTTATAAATTGCTAAATATATATATATATATGAAAATATGAAATGATTAGACTAATAATTTATGGCTAAATATAGTGCCCTCGGGAAGTCCCACAATAAAGCCCCCTAATTTGTCAGGACTAAATCTCTCATAAAGTGATATCTTCACCATTATTCGTGCATGTGTGGATAGAAATGAAAGGTGTCAGTTAATGAGTGAAAGATCCCAAACTTTTTTTAATAATATTTATTTTAATGATTAAAATCTACTGTTGGCTGTACCAATTATTTTGCGTATATACGGGAGCGCCCAAGTGTCCTGATTTTATTGACAATGTACACCCAGTATAAAAATGATAGAACCTCTCAGTAATACTCGTGAATTTGGTTCCTGGAATGTTGACACAATTTATTAAAATGCATTCGTGTTAAGATTACCTATTTTTTCATGAATTTGAGTTTAATGAAGGAAACATTAATTTTGACACACACAACAAGTGTAAAAATAATTGGAACCGAGATGGGAGATAGTTAGAAGTGAATTAAACCCATGAAAGGTAATAAAATATAAGATTTAATTTTTTCTTATAAATGGAAAATATTGAGAAGGTACTTTAAATTTGTGTATTAGATCGGAAGCCAATAATTTAGCAAAAGATATTGAACATTTTAAATAATATATTATATGCTATTAAGCATTTATTGTATAAAAATAGCTCTGTTTTTATCAAAAACATCCCTAATTTTGACAAAAAATAATAATTTAAGATTCCGCTTTTTTTTTGTTTCTTTCGACTGCTCGCTCCCATAATGCAAATTTAAGGCGAGTTTTGTAAATGAGAAATAAAAAGAATCATGTTTAAATTGAAAAAAAACGAATGCTTGTATTTTGAGGAATGAGTCTCTCAATTAGATGGATAGGCCATAATTAAAAGGAGGTTTTCACTGAGTAAAAAATTATTTGCAATTTTTACATCTAACTGTGGTCGTAGCCAAAATTCAACGATAAAAATGGAAAAATATTTTAGCGGAAAATAGTTTCTCATCAACTTGAATGATATATTACCTGAAGTTCAAGGTTTTTAGAACATAAACTGTTACAAAAATTATAAATATTATGACTTGGCAGATGTAAGCCCTCTTTTGTATCATCTATAACTGAAGAACACACTAGTAAACGCCTAAAAAGTTGGAAAATCATATTTCAAAATATAATTGGAATATTTTTACTAAGAAAAAAAACTATCTCGATTTTTCGGGTAAAAATAAAAAGAAGTGAACTCAAAAAATGACGAGTAAATAGAAAATGTCAAGAGGGAAGCTAATGTATCTTCGATCGTAAAAACACAGATTATTCAAATTAAAAGCAATTTAAATTGTATCGCTTTTCCAGAAATTTTAATGCCCATTTTCTATCACCTAAATCCCGAGCTTTTATTCAAACAAGGTAATTTTTTTGCCTATATATCAAAATTAATGAAAGAATTTCATTCCCATTATAATATAAATATAAGGACTTGGGCTTCTCTTCATCTTGAGCTCAATATCATTGAGAATATTTAGAGAAATCTGTCTTATAAAGTCTATTAAAAGGCAAACATTTACATAAATCAGTCAGAGAAATTTGAAAAACAATTCAATGGAAATTGGATAGAATTTCAAAAAAAATTTTAAAAGTCTTGTTGATTCAATCCCAATAATAATTTTTATTTTTTTTCAAAATCCCGATAACTTTTTTTAAATATTAAATAATTAAAAATTATATTCGATTTTACTGAGCTAACTTTTATCAACCCTAATTGGTTCGTGAATATTCTAAATACTCGTCAAAGAGGGGGAGGGGTCTTTTATAAAAAGTTTCACAGGTCAAATTAAGACGTTACAGCAGCTATCCTGATTTTTTATTTTTCATCAATTCATGAATTTTGTGTATTGAAAAATCGGCAAAATTGAGAGAGCTTTGTCCAATTGAGAACGCGCGTTGGACTAAAGATGGTAAGCGTTGTTTTTCTTCAACAATCCTTAAAAATAACTTTTCAATTTAAGAATGAAAAAATATTCAGAAACATCGTTATTGTTTTGGAAAATAAGTAATAGTTGAAGAGTACTTTCGTTGATACAAAAATTCGAAAGTATATTTTTTATAATTTCCTCGTCCTTTTATGCTGTGCAGCATTTTTTCTTCAGATATCTCCACCTTATTTCATTAATTTATGTATATATAGTTGTGGCATTTGGGCATATTAAATTGCAACAATGATTTACCGCTTGGAGATAAAGCCTATATTTTTTAACCCCTTATTCTATCCAGCAATCGATTATGATTGTGGTACCTGGTGCCAGATATTGCGATATAACATGACGCAGATTCAGAATTTTTATAAGAAATAGCTAAAAGAAACATTTTTGAATCTTTGATCACTTCACCCCCCCCTCTACCCCTTACCCTCTCCAACCAATCAACCGATCCTCCCTCTCCAGCAATGAAAATAATAGATTTAAAGTTTATAAAATTTAAATGGTCCTCTATAGAATGTTCGCTGATACGTGTTGGGAAAGCTATCAACTTAATTTTACATTCTGAACTTCATAAATATACAAAAAAGAGATTTTGTTGGAACGATATTTTACTTTGTTCAAACCATGTATCAAGGCTAGGCAGTTCCCTAATGTTGCAATACTTACAGCAGTACGCAAAGCCTACAAAAATTTCAAAAAATTCATAAATAAGAATTTTGATTTAATAATTTAAGGGCTAAGCATGCCCTCTCGCTTTTACTTCCATATTTCTGTTAATAGGTCCGGTATTTTGACACAATGTGCCATATCACAATTCAAATACCAATATTGTAAGTAAAATTTGATGCATATCTTTCGCCAGAAGCACATACTGTGTTACTTGAAGTAAATTTTTGTAACTCACTGACTCTATGAAATTTCCAGAGTACCCTAAAACTACCCATGCGAATGTCCTTCCATTATTTCAACAAATCCACATTTTATTTTTAATAAATGGCTCATAATTAATATTTTACGCGTTTTTATAATCCAGTATGTTAACAAGCAATTTCACGCCATACTAATAAATACGCGCGTGAGACAACAATGGGGAATATTTTTCATTTTTTTCATAAAATATTGATGCTTTCGATAAAACGCACCTATTTTCAAATTATAAATATTAAATAAAAAGGTTCAATATATTTTACTAAAGTTGAACTTTAAAACGGATACAAAAATTCTCTGCCCCTTCTCACATTTTCACATTTTATGAATTACAAAATCTTATATTTTTTTAAATTACTTTTTATACAAATTATTCGATTCTATCTAAGTTACATATCGTTTTCTATTATTTTATACAATTTTGTTCGTGTTAAATCTACGTTTCTTTCCTATTTCCTCAACTATATATACCGTATTATTCATTTTAAAAAAATTAATATTGTGTGAATTAATATTCCCTTTCCGACTATATTTTAATCAATTTTTTTCAACATTCCAGGGACACAATAAACGAGATTTGCCGCGAGATCTGATATATTTTTACCCTGGATGTTTTGGAAATTACTGTGTAAATAATCTAATGTATGACGAAAAGTAATTATAGAGATAAATTTTATGATATGCTGTTCGCTTAATTAAATTCTTTGAAATAAAAAATCATTTTTAGAATACATTAAATCAATCGACATTAAACAAATTTATTCTAACCTAGTTTTATTTTAGTACGAATAGATGGCCTCAAGGATTCAGCTACATATACACTTATTTTTTATCTTCTACCTCAAACTCAAATGAATTGAGCTGTAATTAACCGATCGTTTTTATCAATATAAATGACGTCATAAAATGGAACTATTAAATTTACAGACACTTATTTTTATAAAAATATCCATTTATAAGAATTAGAATATTATTTTGACAAACGAATTTATCATTGCACAGGTTTTAAAAAACTTTCCCTCAATATCAAGTCATTCTTATTTTCTAGAGATTATTCAGAGAGTAAATTGTTGTCTTTCCTATGTCAAGAAATATTCATGACCCTACCAATTAAATAATGTTTTATTAATGACCGCTGATTTAATATTTCAGATATTTTCTGGAAAATTAAATGTTTAACACATTCGTTATATTTACTACGTTGCATCTGGTATTATTTTATTTCTGAAATATATAGATATGCAATGCCATCAAATTGCTGATGTGCCTCGTCTGTGTCAGTTGTCAAAAGAACATATGCAATGCGTACCTTCATAATTGGATTAAAATTTACTTGTTCATACACTGAATCAGTCAGATTCGGATCCATATTTTATCTTTGACGATATAAGTTTGTGAAAAAGCTGCCTTTGTTTGGGATTTATATAGTTTATGTCCCCAGTTTGTTGATGTTCATTTCCTTGTGTGTTTATATGTATATCATAAAATACAAAAATGAGGTAAAATCTCCGATATATCTATTAATAGACATCGTCTTCGGCTTTTGATTGTTATGATACGGATTGATATAAATGTGAAGGGGGAGGGAATATTTATTGTAAGGGCTTAATTGAAATTTACAAAAAAAGTTAATTGAATCGTACCATATTTAGTATAATGTCACGGTTTATATGGTTTGACTGACGAAAAAAATCATCCGTATTTTTCAGAGTTTGAATTTAAAATATTTCTTCGTTTCAATTCTCTGATGGATAAACCAGGATGTATGGTTGTTCTTACCTAGTTCAGGAATAGCATACTCGCGGCAATCCTTTTAACAGGCTTTTATCTTTTGTGTTCACAGTATTTTAGATTCAATCACACATAGATTGTTAATCGAAGAGTGCTTATTAACAAAACATTAAATCTAATAGGAAGCATCATGGATGAACCCCTTATAATACCCGAGGATACTACTGCAGATATCCATTCATCGCAGCTCGCATAATTTAATAATGCTCAATATATTCAATTTTGATTGCAACAAAATTAATGATAGAATAAATAATCAAAACTATGCATTATTTTATAAATTTTGTTATCAATTAAAATTTAATATAATATATCTAAATTTTGTCAAATGAGCATATAATTTTATACCATCCTGTCTTAATCCGTATTTAATTTATGCCAACCTAATTAACAACATTTATTGTTTGCATCATATGTTTGGCATAAGGATAGCTTAGAAGCACGAATGTTTCTTTCCCCGTATGTCCCTAATGTCCACGGATCACACTCCTACCTTCCCATAAATGACTTTTCTTCTCTTATAAAAACAAATAACATACTAATTCGAGCATCAATAATAAATATTTTTGCACGATAAAGTGTGTTATTGTTAAAAGAAGTAGGGCTTTTAAAATTAATCAAGGATAAAAACATCATGAAATACGGCTGGTGCATTGTGTTATATACAGAATATCCATAGCTTCATTTGAATTTTTGTTTATTTTAATTCAGATATTGAATTTAGTTATAAAATTTATATTCAATAAAAAAACTAATGTCAAATAGGAGAGTGTTTTAAAATTATATTACGAAAAACAAAACGGCCCCCCATGTAACGCCATTGATTAACAATATGATAAGATGAATGAGAGGCGAATTTATTTATTGGATTCATGCTTCTTTTTAATTATGTGTTTAATTTTTTGAGTGGTAAACTTAAATGAAACTCTTATAAACAATTGATGCTATTTTTCTAGATTTGTGAGCTATTTGGCGAATATCTTAGAATAGTTCAAGGTCAAGTATGCCGCTGTTAAATGCAAAAGTTTCTTCGTTAAGATTGAGATAATTGGTTCAATTGTTTTCCGCGATTACGAAAAAAAATGCATAGGCCGAAATTTTTTCAATTTTAAGGTCCAAATAAACTTAGTAGCTTATCCTTCTGTATTTTTTATCTTGGAAAAATAGGATAATACAAATAAATTTAATTTTTTTGGTAATGAAGCATGCATAATATCTCTTATTGGTACAAAAGGATAAGTCTTTTTGAGATCTGTTCCACAAAAAAAGAATAAAAGCATACCTTTATCAGGAGATAGAAACAAAATACTATAATTCATCTAATTATATAAATGAAAATTATTAACGTATACTCCCTGTGGTCCTATTTTGTTAAATGTAGCGTTAAAGCTTATAATTGTTCGTAAATAAAAATTAAAGAAATTGTCCACAAATTAAAAAAGTAATTTTTGAGATTTAATATGACAATCTCACCGTCTCAAATTAACACACTTTGCATCATACATCGAGATTGAATTTTCTTTTAAGAAATCAAATTAAAGATATTTATTATTCCTGCTTTATGTTTGAGTACATATTTATTTTACACTTTCAACGGAATTGATTGACAATTATGCTAGGAAAGGCACAGATCTTTGAGACACTGAGCGAAAGACGAGAGAGGGGTAGGATCAGAAAAATGTTGGAAAACTCTTATATAAAATGTTTATTTATCGAATGAATATTGCAGTTGACTTTTTCAGATAAAATTTCATGAAATCAAACGGAAAACTGAGTTTAAAAATAAACTAATAAACCAATTTTTGTATTGGAATTTAAATATTTTAAACTTTAATAAATTTATTTTTGATTCTTAAAATAAATTCATAAAAGTTTATCATAAATATTTTTTGATTTATTTGTGATTTAAAATTAGATTCACTAAACTAATTCAAAAAACCCATTGTGAAATCATTTACCATTTTTCAATTTAGACAAGCCAAAATTATCCCTATTTTCCGATTGCTTTAACGCTAAAGGGTGTTCAACTCAGTCGGTAGGGGTTTTACAGTGTGAGTCATGGGGTCTGACGTTAAAAACTCAATGTGGTTTTTTATATATATGATTTATTCGGTATAAAAGAAGGAATAAAGTTGAGACATTCTTCTGTCCCACTCCATTTTCTGAAACAAATTCTATTATTTGTCAACGATCAAAAATTTTGTTATAAAAATCTTTTATTCCTTCTATATTTTAAATTTCATAAGAAAATATACTCATTTCTGAAAAATTTTTACATTCAAAACAAAATTGTATTAAAATAAATTAATAATATGTGTCTTTTTAAATTTTGTGCTGCGAATGGCCTGTAGTAGCTTAGGAAAAGACTTTGGTTGTAAAAAGCATTAAGGATTTCGAAGAATCCCCGGTGCAGACAAAATAGCATTCCATGTAAGTTTATATATGTAAAAATTTGTTCTAAAAATCCACTTTCAATTTTACGAATTTATCTCTTTTTAGCTGACGCGATATATGCACCCCAAATAGTAGCCTCAATGTCGTGCTTGGTGTTTATATTTATTTCATTTTTTATTTTTAAAATAAACGAGAGGTTTTAGACATATAATCAGAGAAACCATTTAATGCAGAACACATTTCTGCATCGAATGAATCGTAATATGAGTAAAAAAATTATTATATTTTTAGTTTTGGTGTTAAATATTCAAAATATTTCATGTTATTTACTATAGATCATGTTTATGTTTTTAGTTTTCTGGTTTCCGGAGCATTGCTTGGCAACCTGAGGTAGAATAGCTTTCAAACAAAATTGGGATTACGATAATTCGCAACTATTTAAATTTTTTAATTTATAAGGGCCACAGATAAAATAATAATATAGAATTTAGTTATTTTTATAATTCCTTCTTTTATTACATAATTTATGGCAATAATTAATTTTCTCCTCAATTTTAAATAAACGAACTCACTTTAGGAAGGTGACATAGTAGGTGTAATTTTTTAATTAAAATTTTAATCCCCGGAAAATTTATATTACAGCAGGATATCGTTAGTTTTCACCAATCAATAAAAGAAGAAACTTGAACAACTTATTTTTTCCGATCCCTAGTCATGGCTTTAATTACACTAACTTGAGGTTCTCTTCGTAAGGGTTTTCATTAGAATATGATAAATAGTAAAACTGTTATTGACTATTATATTATCTTGAGTCATTCAATTTGAATTTATTCCCAAGTAGGAAAATTTATTGTTTTATTTCCTGCCTGTAAAAATTTATAAAATGCACCTTTATTTAGTAGAAATTTTGGGTTTTCTTATACAAATATAAGGTAAATAATTTAATTTGGTATCATTATCGATAAATTCATTCCTAATAAACTTTTTATTTAAAACCATTATTCATATAACTTAATTCGTCTGGAGCTCATTCGTAAATTTCGTGACGTTATAGAGAAGATCGGTGATTTTCTCAAGAAATTTAATTGGGGAGAAGAATTAGTTAAAAAATAAAGGCCCTTTTTGCGTTAAGATTTTCAAATAACTCCCATCTTAATTTAGATTTATCAAAATTGGGGCGTACATATTTTCTATCACACTATACAGCGCAGCTCATAATTAATACGAGAAAATTCATATTTTTTTCTCACTATTTTTTCTTTTAATACTTTACAAATAATTATGAATAATCCTAGGGTGATATATTATCCCTTCAATACTGCATTCATTTTACAATCGAATTGCAATAATAGTAAGCTAGTGATAGATTAGCACACGCTTTATTATAAATAAACACACTAAATTCGAAGATATGAATAAAATGTTTAATATAAATAATTTATATTAGGTGGCAAGACCAACACATTAGATAATATAAATGTTTTACCTTAGGGCCTCAAATCACGTCGGGGGGAATTGTAACACAAAAAGTTTAAAATATTATATATGGAAGGAAAGAGGCTGTGCTTTAGCCACCTTATCTTTCACAGTCTATGGCTATTCCACGTTTAAAGACACGAAATAATTTATCAGAGACGACTTTTCTCACAATTTCAAGAGAATATGTTGTCACCCCTAGTCAACATAATATATCAAGGAAAGAAGATTCATTTATTATGTCAGATTTTGGCTAAAACTAATATAAGTATTGATTTTGGAACCCAAACAAATCAATTATTTTGGGCTATTCAGAACATTGATATCTCGATTGTACGTTAAAATCTATTATACCTTCCTTTAAACCATTATAATCTTAAAATTGTTTTAAGAATTCCATAACTTTGCCTTTAATTTGTTCTATCTTATTGAATAAAAGTACCAGCTTATGAATCTATATCGGATAAGATAGAAAAAATTCACTTATTATCTTTCATTAATAATCAGGATGTCTTATCTTAAAATGCAGGTGATAGTGCATTACGAATCTTTATCTGACTGTTACTTAAGTTGTCACTCTCTCTTAAACAAATTAATGATGAGAACTAAAATTTTTAATTATTTTCAAAATCAAGACAAACAAGGCAATTATATCTTTCAGGGAACTTTGAAAATTCACGCTTAAGCTATTATTTCCACTTCCCCCAATAAACTGGGTAAAACTCTATGTTATGGTTCTTTCATTCTTATTTAAGTGGGTTTTTGGGAGTTTAATTAGTTATTTAAAAAAAAAACTGGATGATGTAAATTAATTTTTTTCAACTAAGGGGAATGTCTTTAATAATGTTGTGGACGGCCTTAGAAATAAACAAAATCATTTAGGTTCGCAAAATAGTTTTTGGGAGTTAAGGAGGGCCCATAATATTAATTAAATGAACTTCTTAGAACTTTTAAAGAAAGCTATGAGCTTGATAACCTTCAAAAATGAATAATTAACAAATAGGCTTGCCTTCACAATTCTATAACCTAAATATAAACATGTAAATGAAAGATTAAAAGAAATGTATTCAACACGGAGTGTAAATACAATCACGATTAAAATAAAATAAACAATAGTTTGCACTTTAAATTACTCCTTTATTTTTTCCTATCATTTTGTAAATAATTAATTTTATGAGAATTTATATTTTAGTTGACAATAATTTTGATTATTTTTACATAAAAAAATCACGAAATAAAATTTATATACATATATGTACATTGACGCAATCATAGGTAATAATATCCCATCAAATTGGTTTATAAAATAATTGACATTCATTCTTTAAAATTTATCCATTTAATAAATTATTGAATATTTTAATAATTTTTTTTTATTCAATTTTAAATATAATTTAAATTTGCAAATTATCAGCTCTGAAAAGCGAAAGAAATGTCTTGTGTACTTTAGTCATCTTTACAGATAAGGAAAAGAAAATATGTTAAATAATTGTATTTCTGTGAGATGTCTTAAAAATATATGTTCTACAAAAATGAGCCCAACAGATACGCAAATTTGATAATAAACAATTCAACTGTTCATTACCCTACTCCGAAATCAGAAAATTTGTTCAAAAAACGAATTATTTATGATATTGGAATTAGAACAAGAATCCTCGCCAACCACCTTTAAAAGAGTGATTGCAGGCTGCCTAAGTCGAAACATTTCACCAAGGTTGCCTTTAATTTATTCATATCATTATTTAAAGCAAAATGTACTAATGATTCGACTACTAATTAATTTACCCTCCTTCATTCCATCAGAAACAATACACCCAATTATCCCTGGAAAATATAAAATAAGTTTTAAAAATGGAACTTTTCTATTATATGATGGTCCAGACAACTATGTAGAATGATTTATATCTTCGCCACACCTTTTCAAATAAATATTCTAAGCATCTACTTTGATTCAAACTTTTAAAGAAGTTCCTGAAAATTTATCCCATTTGTTTGCTACTCACGTAGAATATAACAATATATTTGTTCCATGGGTTGTTGAGATATTGGAGCGAAAAACTGAGATAATATACAGAAGAGTTTAGGAAAAGGTAAGAGAACTGTTGAAATTACATGCAAAACTATCATACATGATTTGGCGAGAGCATCGATCAATTCAATTATGTTTTGCATACGAACAAATCATTGAGTGGTTTTTTTTTACCTCAGCCCATGTATATGGTGTCGCCTCCCCAGATGTGGGCAAACGCCGTTATACCGAGATAATCAAACAGCAAGATCAATCTTTAAGAGGGTAGTAGCTTTTGCATTCTTTCAAGAAAATAAAGCTATTCAAGCACGCGAAGTATGAGGAGAGCATATGTGCACACATTTTATTAAATAAAAATTCATATAACTTTTGAATTATTATGAGGATAGTTTCATCGGGAAAAAATCATCGTACAGGTTGTTGTCAGCCATCATTTCTCATTCGATTATGGAATAAAGGCGAAAGAACTAAAAATAGAATCCGTCTAATTAAAAATATATATGAAGGTAAGCATATTGTTTTTGCTCGTCTCGAAGAGGGAGATTATCCGAATATTTTTTAATCGTTAACCTCATTGCAAAGAAAACTGAGCCAGGTTAAAGTCCCAATTGACACGCTACATTTGCGAGCAACGAAACAAAATAACAGGCCTGTTTTCAATCAAATAAATAGACAATTAATTAAACTTATGT
>SGJC01000149.1:0-21613 GCA_009887335.1 Henneguya salminicola | reverse complement strand
ATATATTTTTTCCTAAATATTATATTTTATTTGCTTAGACGAAAAATTTATCCGCATAAACAGTCAAATACTGTTTTCAAGCCCCTAATGCACACAAATCCAATTGAACATTAACGATAAAAATATTTAAAGATTTCAATTCGGTTTCTTCTAAAAAATCCTAAATACTTTTAATTATAGTTAGAAGAATTCGATTAATCGTTCACAATTTATGTGTTTGCTTTTTTTACCTTTTAAAGCTATTAGTTTTTCATTTTAAATTTATTTTTCACATATTTTATAATTACCAACATTGAGTATTCTTTCCGTCAACTATAATTGAAGTGTATGCAGTAGTTTTTGTAAATTTTTTCCTATTTTATTTTATCTAAATAAACTAAATATAAATTATAAACCTTTTAACTTTTGATTAGAACATCTCTTCTGATATGTATTTTGAACAAATTTTTAGTTTATTTGAGTTCTGTTTTTTTTTACAGTGGATTACTTTTTTTTATAAATTTTCTAGTTCAGAACCTGGAACTTCCGGCTATTCTCTTATTTATTTTTATTTGTTAAAAAGTTTAATGGCGATAAAGGCATGAGTTTTCCTTAAACAGATACTTTTTTAGTTTTTGTAAAATCTTTTATTTTTATATCATTATTTTATTTATAGCCTTTTCAAATAGATTCGCTCATTTGATACAAGAACCGAACCGTATAGTGTAGAGTATCTCTAATTTTAGGCTTAGTAGGAAATTTTTTTAGCCGTGATAGCTCTGCACGTTGCGATCATGCACTCTTTATCCGTTTTTTAATCTCGAACTGGATCTGTACAATTTTTACTCGTATCTTTCGTGAGGGGCTTCACGGTCACCCATTAAACGCATACCTGTGTCATGTAGCCACCACTGCCAAGATAAGACGTAGTATAAACATTACACCCAGCATATTCATGTTAAGGACGCCGTACTATAAGAGCATTGGCTCACATAATCTTCCCTTCGATCGTTTTTTTTATCATTTATTTTTAGGAATCTGCAAAAAAATTAAATTTAAAATAATTGATAACTGGAAAGTATGTTAAAAGCTATGATATTTAATGAGCATTGTTTTTATTTTTTATCCTCAAATATCACGCACCCACCCCCTCAAATAGTTAAAAAAAGTTAGAATCTACATGTGAAGTGTTCAAAGATTTTTTTTTATAATCTGTATAATAATTGCTCCACGTATATTTAGAGATTAGATTTGCGGTTATTACTTTGAAAATGAAACAAAAATTAAATATGTTCCTTTTCCATTATCTTACCTAAAATATAAATTTATCAACTGAAATATTTTTTCCGATAACTTTAAAATATATTCAAAATCTTTTTTTTTATTAATCCATAAACATACTATTATGCATCTGCACCCTATGATGTGAATTTGTCCCCTACTCGATATGAATTTTAAACCTTATATTACTATATTTCTAATCGCCCAAAATAACTAGCTAAATTTTTAAGGATCAAAAGTGTGTATGAAAATATAAACAGGCGTTAAAGATTAAAAATTTTGAAACTGCCTACTAAAGGAAATGTATTATTCTCAACAAAAAAAAACAGCATGAATATTTTTTAAATTCAACAATATTTCTCTCCTATTCCCATATTTTAATAACTTTATTCTAATTGTATAATATATCCGATCTTTTTTTGTTTACTAGATGTGCCGAAAACCAATTCATAAATCTGCAGCCCGTCTCAAAAGGAAACTAAAAGATTATTATTGATTATCCAGACGTCCCAACTCCTTCTATTTTTATTTAACGGTACCAATATAAAAGTTTAAAAGCACTAATTGATAGACTATGAAGCTTCTATTGAAGGAGCCCAGTATATGTTTAATCAGTCTGCCAAAACCTAGATATATGATTTTTTATTATCGGGGGTGGGATTTAAATCCATGCGTGAATTTTCATGATGTTGAAGGATAGCTTTCGGGATTTGATTCAAATATACTTACTTACCAAGCAATATAGTTAATAATCGATAGCTGTCTATTAACTGATTGATTATCAGTGATGAATTTTTAAAGTTGTCGAATGGGTATTATTCCTCCAGTTGTATAATCTTACAAAAATATATCGTAAAAATTCCTGAAAAAAAAAATTGATTTAGCAACTATTATATACAGTAAATTCAGATTTTTAAAGTGGTCAAAAAATTGAGACCGTATAAAAGAGTATAATTTTATGAAATAAGGCTGATTACTTCAATTTAATCACGTTCATGTGATAGCAATTAAATTAATAGTTTTCATAATTCAATCATAAAATTTAAACATCATTTTTTTTTAAATAAACTTTATCAGATACAAGATATAAAAAATAACCAATATAAGTGGTTTAGTTTAAACAATACCTTGGAGGAATAAATAATGTGTTTCAGCACAGAAGCGATTGAAATATTTATACACTCGGTTCAATTTTTTAGGATGAATAAGTTCTGTGTAATTCAACAAAAAAATGCCTTAATAATCTATCCACACGGAGGCTCGTTAAAAGAGAGCAAATTCAAGATGATTCCATTTTTGTGTAGTATTTTTAATAATATATTTTATTATAAGCAATTTTATGAATATATATAAACAATCCAAGGTTTGCAAACTGGTATATTAATTTGTTGTCAGAAAATCGTTTTTCTACTCGAAAATCAAGATCCTTGTATTTATAATCAAAATTAAAATTTTATATTACATTAAATTAATTATTAAAATTTCTGTGTTTTTTGTATTTTTTTTTTACAAAAATGAATCATTAATATTTGTTGGTAATAAAAAGTATAATAAATATGAAATTGAGCACGAATTTACGTAATAAAAAAAATAAATGGCGTCAACATTTAATTAAAATTAATGTATGGATAATATTTACACCTTTTGAATAGAAGGTTTTGATTGTGTTGTAAACATATAAAATATCGCCATGGATGCAATAGAAGTTATTGGTGATTATAATAGTAAGTAATTTGTGAAATATTTTACTATTCTAAAAAATAATAAATACTCTTTTTTATTGAATCATATAAATGACGCTAATGATTCTTGAAAAACACGAGTTTTTAATTAATTACTCTGTTTTTTTAATGCAGATTTAATGGCCTATGATGGATATTCTTTTCACAAAGACATGTCAATAAAAGATCAGGAAGAAGTAAGAATAATTTACATTTATTTTTTAATTTAACAAACTAAACATCTAAGATAATTCAAGCTTTAAAAAAAGAGAATTTTGATTTAAAACTAAAATTATATATGGAGCAAAAAGATAACGAAGTAAAATATTTTATTATTCAATTCAGAAACTGGTGGCGACAATAGAAAAACAAGAAAAAATTATATTATCTTCAAAAAAAACAAATTACTGTCTCAAAGAAAGATGCAAATTTCTCGAAACTGAATTAAGCAAGTTCGGATATTCCATGTCCAATTACTCCAGTGGCTTTCATTCAATCAACGCGCATGATCAAATAGTTACATATTTATTTTAACAAATAGAAAGAAAATATCTTTCAAGATGACCAGATTCCGAATCTAAACGACGCTTCTATTTCTGTCTGTAAATATCAGAACAATAACTTTTGCCCTAAAAATAATCCATGGAACAATAATTATAAGCGACAAAAAACAGCTAAAATGAATCGCGCGATAGCTAGTAATAGTGTTTTATCTGGAATGCCGAAAAAATTTGACGAATGTTGTGAAATCAGTATTGATACTGGCCAAGTACATCCTCGAAACGATAACGAAACACAAATCTCTGAATATACAATAAAATCGGCTGTCATTTTTCCAAAAAATAACAACGTTATTCATATTGATAACAATTCAATTACCTCGAATGAAAATGCAGTGCAAAATGATACAAAAATATTGCCGACAAAAAGCAGCAAACCAACTCAAAAAACGAGATATTTCTTCGGATGCATGTCTACTACTGCCATTAAAGACGATATGGATGATATCCCTACTCAAACAAACGATACATTGTCTCATATGAATTTAAATAAATCTCTCTCAAAAAATAGCACACTTAAAGCATCTTCTGTTGATAAACTAAAAAAGATCAAGGAAAAAAATAAAAACAAATTAAAGGAGAATTCAGACGAAACGTCTTTTGTTTAGTCTATAAATTATTTACATTTTGAAAGATTTATTATTTTTATACATTAAAAGCTGATTATATTCTATAAAATAAAAAATTTAGGCGCATGTCAAGTAACGAAAATGAAAACATAATTAAATGAGGAACTATTCGTTTGTCTGAACTCATTCTGTACCAAAAGAATGTCAAAATAGATTTTATCGAAAATAATTCGGTGTAACTCGTGAGTCTATCGGTAAATTAATAAAATTTTAACCATTCAACTTGCAATGAAGGATGTAAGCATCCAATTGTGATAAAAGGTCAATTGTGCAGTAATATTTAATTATGCGCTTTTGTATTATCAAAAGATTTTTTACAAAAGTTAATCAAAATAGAGAAAACTAGTCCAGGTTCTCAATGGGAATTAACCTTCTTGCCCAACGGTATCTTGAAACATTTTATTGTCGCAAAAATGCATATTGAATAAAAGGAGTTGCTTGAGGTAATATCATCCGCAATGCGAACTTTGGTAACTTATAAATAAAGCGAGTTGGGTTTGAGAATATCTTCGGGATATATACACTACTTTATTTTTAAACAGTACTCATGAATATACCAATAATACTTTAGTTATGAAAATTATTTGAGGTATATTATACTTCTCTAATTTAATAGCATCTTTGAAGTATCTATTTAAAAATGGATTATATAATACATATTAAGACGCTATTCTTCGTAAAATAAAATGAGATTCGAGACAATGGTTTTCAATACTTTCTAATTTTATGATACTAAGGCAGGAGTGTTGTATTCTTTTCCCCAAAGTAGTTATATTATATATCTTCCAATTATTTCAAAAATTAATTGATATTTCTTGGCTATTTTTAAGATGCATGATAAATTTAGAATTCTCTTATAAAATAATAAAGAGTATACTTATAACGCATTATACATTGTATACTGATTCTTACACCAACATCGTACTTCTAAATCGTTATCTTTCGTAAAATTTATCTTTTCAAATAAACGAATGATATTTATAAATAAAAACTAAAATCTTGAATAAAATAATTATAAATCATCTTACAAAAAAAAAGTGTATATCGCCTTTTCAATCAAGCCAAATCTCTCATTTTGAATATTTCTAAAGCACTA
Source organism: Henneguya salminicola (assembly GCA_009887335.1). Lineage (NCBI taxonomy): Eukaryota > Metazoa > Cnidaria > Myxozoa > Bivalvulida > Myxobolidae > Henneguya > Henneguya salminicola. The sequence continues at coordinate 16,347 of SGJC01000149.1, read as the reverse complement.
CGTGGAGGGCGTGCAATTAATACAATGTGAATTTTACAGTTTATAATATTCTATTAAACCAACAAAATTTAATTGTTGTCTTGATACAATTTTAAATTAAGAATAAAATAATTTTAAAAACTGTCAAATATATTTTTTTCTTTACTTTTTTACATTTTTTAACCTCTAAGAAAATATTTCCTTTTGCTTAATGATCAAATTGATAAAAAAATAATGATAAGCTTTCCAGGTCTATTCATTGATTCTTAGTGTAAGTAATTTTTTTTACTTTTATTTTCTACCGAATTTACAAAAATTTTGAGTTTTAAAAATCTCAACTCAATCTTAAAAAGACGTAGAAAGGCTACTTTTAAAATTTTATCTGCATTTATAATATTCTATTTTTTTATTATCTATATACATGTAATTCTTCATATAAATCTAGAATCCAGTTATCAAAAAAAATATAAAAACAGAAACTTTCCAATCTCTTATTTATTATCGACTGAAAATATAAAATCTTTAAAGTTTATTTCAAGGGCAGCTTAACAATTTCCAGCTGACTTTATTTAAGTGACAGGTATGCATCATTTATGTAATATCAGCAGTGGGCAGAGATCTCGCCGAGTCAACCTCATCTGCAAATATTTTATCTCCAGAGTAACTGTAACAGGAGGCAATTGCTAGAGATGAAAATGGCAAAGTATCTCTCGAAATATTCCTTATTACAAACTTGATCTTAGGGATCCGAAAGGTTTTCACAATTCTTCACAAAAGGCATGTTCTTTGTTACCAATCTAGTACCAAACCCCAGCCTCGTATTGTTTGGGTGCATTTCACTCACCAACTTTTGTGTCATCATGAGGGTTCGTACAAAAAAGGATTTTACTTTACTAACCCAGCCGCGTCATGTCAGACTTTTATTCTCATATATGGTAACTTATATTACGAACTAAAATATATAATCAAGGATAAATGAATTATTTATATATATATTAAAACAATTCTGTCGGTCTGTCACGCTCAATCGCGTCTGAGTATGCGCAGTATATTACTAATATGGCGGTTTTGGCTAATTTTTAATTTTGAAATGATTTAAATTGTTTTTAATTAATTTTATTAATTAATTATATATTAAAACAATTGTGTCTGTCGCTCTGCCACGCTCAACCTCGTCTGAGCGTGCGCAGTATAAAACTAATATGGCGGCTTCGGCTAATTTATAATTTTGAAATGATTTAGATTGTCTTTAATATTAAATATATATTAAAACAATTCTGTCTGTCCCGCCCAAAGCCTACTATGATTTTTTTGATAATTTTTTTAAAATTATCTTTTTTGGTGTCCCACGCATACTATGATTTTTTGTAAGTGCTTTTAATGACAGAATTTCTATTTTCAAAGTTTGAGCAGAGAATTAAAGTCACAAAAAGGCACATGTAAAAAAAAATTAATCACGTGGAACTTGAATTAAGACGGGCCGCGGGAAAAAAACCATCTAGTTCCTAAATAGTTAGATGATTTAGTTTTTGATATGTTATGACTGGGCGGATATTAAATTAAGATAAAGTTAGGTAAACGTTACAAAAAATATATATAAATAATTAAAGGTAACAGAATATATACATTAATTATTCTACGAGGATGCATTTATATTTCCCAAGAATATTTCATGTAAAACGAATGGATTCTGATCTATTAATTGACTGACGACATCTTTTGATAACAACCCCCGAATTTTATCTTTTGTCTCTTCATTGAGATGAAATAAAAAATGAAGGCTTTTATCATTAGGTTGGTGTTGCTCCACCTTAAAATCAGAGAATGCATTAAGAGAATTAAAGATCATTGATCGAATTATTTTAAGACAAATTTTGATAATTTCAATGTTATATGAATCCAAATGACAGTCATGAACGTCTTTAAACGAGAAATAATGAACAGAGACGATATTGCAAAAAAAATTAAATCTATATTTTAATGATTAAATATGATTTACCTTTGATCTAAAAAGTCTATAAAAGCATTATTATTTAAATAAAGTTCGAATAACATCAAAATTTTTATTAATAAATGATCCAACTCTCTTCGTTCTTGGTTGGATGTTGAAAAATAATAACAACTAAACAAACCCCAATTATCATTAAATATTTTCAAACTGATTTTTTTTCTTAAAGAAAACAAAAGATGAATCATTAAAACATACGCATTTTTTAAGGTAATTGATGGACCCTCCAAAATATAACCTGTAAATACGATTAAATTATCTCTCAAATCATCATCTACATTATCAATAAAACGAAGAATAATGTTAAATAATTTTATATTATTCTCAACTGATAATAAAATTATATTTTTTTTGTCATTAGAATAAAAAGTAATAATAGCTTTTAAAATAATAAATTCACCAGTTTCTTTGATGAATTTTTGTAATCTCGACTCTAAATGATTTATAAGTACATTACAAACATATGAAAAAAAAAGAGTTTCTTTGGTGTCACGTTTAAATAATTCCAACATAAATAAATGGTAGCTTAATTTTTTAAATAAAAATTTCAAACAATGTGGGGACGTTAAGGAATTAATAATAAATGTCTCGATACAATTTGATAATTTTTTAGATATTTTAGAGCAATACATTTCTGATACTAGAGTAAATATATCATATTTAATCATGACTAGAACATCTGATCTAGAGTCTAAAGAATAACTAAGAGCAGAGATGTATAAATTCAGCATCTCAGTAACGTCTAAATTAGAAATAGTTCGACTGATTCCATAAATAAAATGATCGGTATAAAGTATGGAAGAATTGTTGAAAAAAGCTGAATGAATGAACATGGAAGAAATGTATGAATATAGGATATTATTTGGATCCAACAGAATAATAGATAAATGGGAAAGAATTATAGCATTTGCTTTTAAAAGCTGTTGATTTATTTCAGTTAAACTATTTTTCAAAAAATTGATTAATTGTTCAATTTGTTGTTGAGCGTGAAAATGAACTGATTTTAGAAGTAGCTGGAATTTCTGTATTAAATGATATCCTAATTGGCGGGTGTGTGAATCACAGCTTGATAATGACATGATTATGAACCCAAATATATGAGATTCAATTATTTCCAAAATTATAATTTCGTTTATTTGTTTATAATTTAGTAATACATTGAATAAACAGAGTAAAAATGAAGGGTCGTATATGGAAGTGTCTATACCGTTACAGTTAAAATTAATGTCTTGTAAAACATTTAATTTTCTATTCAATGGAAAACAATGGCATGATTTTAAAAGTGTGGTTGAATTTAATTTAGATAATATTTCAGATGCGTGTAAACTAGGGATGCAGTTGGTATCTATATAGCTAGGTATAGTGTGATCATTCAAAGAGTAATCGAATAATGGAGCTGAAGACTCCATTTTAAATAGATTGTATTTGGTATAGAATTTAGAAATGAGATAGTTAACATTCAAAATAATTCGGTCTTGTTCGGAAAGTGTGGCTTTATATTTAGATGAAATAAAACATATAAGGAAATTTATATTTCTTTCGTTTATATAATCGGATAATGATTTTTCTGATTTCAAATATTCGTTAATAATCGTGAATATTAATTTAATCCAATGGCAGAAATGGTGATCAATTAAATCTTGTTCCTTTGACATAATTATTGAGAAAAGACTTGATCCGAAAATATATGAAATAATTTTATTAATAAGTTGTGGTGGAATTTTATTGAATAGAATTAAACAAATGGGAAATAATTTCAGAGATATATTTAAATTTTTATTAGCAAATTTATAGAATTTGATCATATCTTTAGGTTTAACGATGAATTCTATATTATCTTCAACTAATGATTTTAAAAAGAAGTGATAGTGGTCAAAAAAATAACAGTCAAATTCGTCTAAATTTAACAAAAGAATAGATTGAATAAATTCTTGACATATTTTTGAGATATCCCCTTTTTCAGAAAATATCTTACGATTTGTTTTAAAACAAAGAGGTAACAAATAAGGAGAATTGTATTTCTGCAACTCTTCAGATATATATAGTAATATATCATAGGATGAGGAGGAAATCACTTTTTCGATATATAAACAATATTTATTATTTTCAGTAGAAAATTTTACAAGTTGTTTAATTATGTTTTTTAAAAACGAATTTTTTTTAATTGGTTGTAAACTCATAATCAATGAAGTAAGAAATATGGAATATTCAGATATTAATATTTTAATAACTGAAATATAATTTTTATTTGCAGAGTAGTTTGAAAGATAATGATATAATATGGTAAGCTCATCATTTCCAAATGTTAAATAGTAATATATAAATTCAGCGCATGCGTTTTTGTCGTTTAATGTTGAAGGATTCAGAAGATATGATATAACTGATTCAGCGATAGAGCATGGATAGGGAACTATAACTTTAACTAGAAGTGGAGATATTTTATATAAATTTCCTAATAATTTATAGACACGTTTTGGGTGCATATTTTTATCAATCAAATGGCCAGTAATATTTTTCCACATAAGATTGTGTTTTAGGGTAAATTCAAATAAATGTTTTTGTTGATATTTAGATATATAGTACCATATATGAGTTTGTAGAGAAATTGCATCAATGTCATCAGTAATCATATTTAAATATCGATCGATTTCATCAATTTTGAACGAAGATTTGATATAATATTTAAATGAAAAAAAGAATAATTCAAGATGATCGGAAACATCATGTTGATTGGAAATTTTACACATAATACGATTTAGATATTCGTTTGACAATTTCAAATTTTGTTGGTTTATGATTTTAAAAAAATGTTTATCAAATATACACCAGAATTTTTTTATGGATGTTTTACATTTTTGTAAGCTTAAAATTAACTCGATACAATAATTTAAAGTGTAGAAATCATGTAAAAAGTGTCGGCTTGAGTTTAACATAGAAATTATTTTAAAATTAAGGTTTTCATCTGTAAACGAAAACTGATTCATCCGGAAGCATATAAACAGGAAAAAAAAGGAGATGCGGTGACTAAGATCCAGAATCTTTTCTTGTTTATTCAGGAAACCCATCATTGATGAAATAGAGTCAAATTGAGGGAGCAAAGAAGAATCGTTAATAAAATGAATATAACTGTAAGAAAAATAATCAAAAATAAAACGATCGCCACACATATATATTTGGTCATGCGTGTAGTTCATGTTATTCCCATCTTCTGCGATATTTTTGTAAAAATTGTCAAATATATGATTCATTTTATCATCGTGGTTAATATTGTAGACGAGAGTATACCAAATTTCGTCCCCATGAGTAATTAAATGGCTGGGCTTTTTGTAACTATTTCTTTTCTCTAGAAATAATAAGAGCTCTTAAAGTTAAAAAAATGAAATATTCGTATAATTATAGTTTATCTACTTAAGGCATTAAATTTTCATAATGAAAATATAATTTTATATTTAAATCTTTTTTTCGAATAATTTTTGCTTCTGTGGCATGACTATTTAAAAGATATTGTTGTTAAATAAATTGAAAAAATATATATTAATCAAATTAAAATAAAATAAAATAAGAATTGAGCAAGAAAATGTTTGAGATTTATGAAAAATTGTCCGTCATGCATTAAAAACTAGACAATAGTTTCCTCAAAAAGCCCGTGATTCCGATCTATGTAATCAATTCAATGACTAAACAATACAAAAATAGTGAATTAAATATTCTGTATTTTTATTGTATTATTATTTTAATGAAATAGAGAAAAATATTAAATTATTTATCTTTAAATTAATTCAAAAATTTGTCAGTTTCTATAACAAATTTACAACGAACAAACACGAGAAAATAAAAATGAGTTTGATAATGTTATGTATTTTAGAACAGTTTCTACTGACATTATTAAGAATAAAGAAAAATGTAGTACTAAAAATTTGTGAGATTATTTCGTAAACTTAATCGCAATAGAGTTTAACGTTGATAAAAACCAAAGCTGATGAAATTATAAAAATAAAACGGAGATTAAATTAAACCATTTTAGAGTCCTTAGGAATATAATAAAATGATATTAGAAAATCCTGGTGTAAAATTAACTCTTAATTTTTATTTGGACTAAAGAGAGCAAAATACATTTTTTGCTCCTTTTATATCCATCAAATAATTTGACAAAATTTTTGAATAATATCAAGAATTAAAACTCTTACTTGTATTAAATTTATACATTTTTTTATGCAAAAATTTTGTACTCCTAATACTATGAAGGCTGGAAGCAATCTATTTGATTTTACATGACATATAAATCTTTGGACATTTACATTTATCAAATATGATTAACATATAAATATAGTAATTCATTTATTATTGCGCAGATGCTATCTTTTATAATTAAAGAAAACTGGAATAAAGGGTAAAATATTTTTAACTCAAAAGCATAATCGCAAAGTGGATAGAAATAATTCGATTGGTATCATTTATCACTAAATTTTTTTGATGTAACTTTCTTAAGCTTTGAACGCACATTGATAAGATCACACAGACGTAAGGAATAAAAATTTGATTTTAAGATATTTTGGAAAGGGGGAGAGCCATTAACTATGCGTGTACACATTACATATTGCTATTTAAAGGATGAGAGCAACTTATATGGGCTTTTTTCAGCCTAGAATATTCAATCAAATAAATTGGTTGAAAATTTTAAAAGCTAATATATTTATATAATGACTTGAATTGAGATCGAGACATTTTCAATTTATATTTCAAATCAGCTCATTATTTAAGGTTGAAACAAAAATAGGATATATACACTTTTACGTTATTATTTCTAGGTAACATTGATTGATTTCAAATCTAAATCTATCGTTATAATATCGTCGCTACGTAGTTCTCTCGTATATGTTCGCGCCAATCTAAGAAGGCCATAGTGAATTTCAAAAAAAGCCCATAAATTGAATGAAATGTTTTGATTAAAAGAATGAATTTCAGAAGGCGCAGTTTAATCTTGAGTCCTAAATTCATGGAATTATTGTGAAATATTCAATAATTATTGAGACTGAATTATAATAAAAAAAGGAGTTAGTTAAGTTTACTCTTTATTTCTCTGAGTTTAATTTTAAGCATTTTTTAAAAAATCAAAAAAAACCTTTCAAACATCTGGATGGTTTTTTTTTCATATACTTAATACATCATGGGATTGATAAAATTAATTTAAATAATTATGAAGTGTTTGGCCATCTTTAACAAAAATTCTGATCAAAAACTAACTGTGACGAATTTTTATCTTGTTTAAAAAATGATTTTTTAATTTTTTGTAAATAAATTATAGCCTGAAATTCGGGCATATTTTTTTATAGACGATTCCGGCATTTCGGCTAACCTGTCTTACATTAAAAGCACATTACTTAAATTTTTATAAATACATAAAGTCAACTAAATACAAAATAATATGGTTCTAAAGAGCTAAACGAACAATAATTCAAATTTGTCAAGGCAACCTTAGATTTTGAATATTATAGGCATTTTGAAATTAATATTACGATCGGAATAATTCGTTAATTTTTTTTACAAAAATAAATAAATATGAATATCAGTGATTTATTTTCGATATTTATGGTGAGGAAGAGAATAAAATACATTTAAAACCCATGGCTTCAAGAGAAAGGCTACATATGGCAATACTCAAAAACTTATATCAAATTAAATAAATAAGGAAGAAAACAAAAATATAAATGAAGCGCGTGCGCAGACCGGAAAACAGAAATGCCATAATTTAAAGAAAGTGAGTGGATAAAAGACAAATACTTCATTTTTTTACATTCAATAAACACGTGTACGTTTATGAAGTAAATACGTTCCAACGGGTTCGCATAAAAACACAACCGAATATACACATTGGACTATAGGATAGATTTTCTTGAATTTTCCATCTATTTTTAAATATGAGTGTTCATGCCAACTTCGACAAAGTATGCATTCGAATAATTCAATTTTTGGGATTTAATCAAACTCATTAATTCTGATAAGAACAACATCGTTTTTAACTCACATAAATTAGGAACGGTGTGCGCAGCATATTATATTTATGACTTGTTAATGAATTTTTTTCTTTTGGATATAACTGTTTTTTTAATACATGTTTAGCTCAGCCCTGCCTTTAGGTATATTTGTTCGATTGCTTGAGAAAAGATATATACCGATATTTTAAATCCCCCACGATTGCCAATAATTTTGATAGTTTTATAGCATAAAAATACTTTTTCTTGCATTTTTAATACAAAAATTAAGATTTTGAACTAAATAAATACGGGTAAACATTTATATTTTAAAAATTTGTGATGTATAAAAATTTTTAAAGATTAAAACACGAAAGTATGATTCAATAGTATTTTTGTCCCTCTGCTACTGCTTAGCGTTTAGATTTTCTAGAATTTGTATTTTAGTGGCGCGTGCGCGTACGAGTAATAGTGAGTGTATGTTATTAGAATTTTTATACACAGTAAACTGATCGATTTTTTACCTTTAGTAGTTGAAGTTGTCACCAATTTATTCGAGTCGTCTAGTTCCAATATCTAAGAATTAGATTCAACAAAAACAATACAATATAAAAATGCATACCTTATTTTGTTTAGTGTGTAATTTCTTTAAAAGGATAATAAATAGTTTGTTGCTTTCTGATAAGAATTCATTATTTTCAAAATGAGTACGAGATATTTGCGTCAAAATAGAAACAAAGGAACTCAATAAAGTCAAGAAATTTTGAGAATAAGTATTCAACGTAAATATATAGACTGAAATAGTTAAGGATGTGTAAGAAACAAAATTTTCTATTAGTTATAACGTGAGGAATAACCTATATGTGGAGTTATGAGATCAATAAAAGAGCCATCTTGAAGTAAATGACAAATTAAAGATATAAGTGTAAAAGAATTTAATGTATACGCATGCTCATCATATTGATTGGAATTAATAAAATACCACCTTTGTGTAAAAGTATTACGGGAATATAATATGGAAATCATATGGCTAAGAATAAGGGAGAAGTGAGAATTTAATGTGTATAATCTCATCATAGAAAGCCATAAACAAAAATCAGATTCGACATGTAAGTTGAGCGATAAAATTTTTACAATTATGTTAAAACTTGTAGATTCTGTTTGAATATCGGTTGAATATATGTATTTATGAAAAAAAAAATTTAAAAACGCTGTATTTTTATCTTGTTGATGTTTATTAATAAAATAATCAGCGTTTTGATTTTCATTCAGAAATAGTTCAAAAAAATTGCAAAATTTTACATAATTTATGTCGGTAATCTTCAAATTTTTTCGTTCTAAGATAAATTCGCACGTGAGACATATTTCATTCTGTCTTAACATTTTACTCTTAAGACCGTAATGTTCGTATTTAAAAATATTAACGAATATAAATAAAAGTTCCATGGACAAATTTTTAACAACCTCGTGTTCGTTTTTAATTAATGATAATATATTAGAAAGGCTTATAATGCGCTTCAGTGTGCCTCCTAAAAATGAAATTATAAGCCTTTTTGGTTTAGCAGATAAATATTTGCAAATGGACAAGGCACAAGTGAGTATCAGCTCAGTAGATTTAAGGGCGAGTATAATTTGTTGTTCTACGCCTTCAGTTAAGGCAGGGGTGAGATAATTTGATCCCCATTTAAATGGAACGCAAAGGTTAATAATTTGCCCAATATCAGTGGGTTGTAAATCATTGATTATGTTATCGAGATATTTGCATGGTTCTGGGACAGTTTTTATTAAGTAATCAATAATCTTTATATATTTTTCGACATTCTTCATTTTTGTATTCATACAATTAGAAATATGATCAACTAACTCAAAGAAAACGTTAGGATATAAGCTCAATGCTGATAAAATAGTATTGCTAGGCTTTATGTTATGGGTTAAGAATTTGGCAAGAATTGTTACGATATGTGTGTTTGAAAAATTTTTTGAAAGGGGATAAGCGATAGTGGGATTAATTAAGCCTATGGGAGTAGGGGATAACAATTTGTTGAAAATCGAATGTAGAAGTGAATCAAATACATCATTATGAGATTCTATCATTCTATAAAGTGTAATAACAATCAAAGGAGAAAAGAAGGAGCATTTTATTTCGAAGCTGATGTTTTTAACGTCAAGTATATTAGTTTCGATTAAGGTGAGGAGACTCAGTTTATTTCCATTTGAATAGTAATTGAAATTATTGAATACACTTGTAATATAATCTGTTTAATTATTGAAAGGTGATACCTTTTTGTTTACACACGTGCGATAAAACAATAGAACCCCCGTTTTTGAGTATTGAAATAAACAATTGAATAAAAGAATTAAAGCGTGCTTCGATGTCCTTAATTTATGGTAAAAATAAAAATACCGTTGAATTATAGCTGATAAAGGAATTAGGCCATTTACAAATAATATCAAAATTAAGAAAGTGTACCGCCATGGCGGTAATTCTTTTGTCGACCAGAAGAAGAGAATTTAAAAGATCAAGTAAAATACCAGAAAACTCCAAAGTCAGTTTGTTTCTATTAGTAAGAGTTTTGAAATTATTATTTTCATCTTCAAAAAGAACTTTGAATATGTCGAAAATAATATTATCGTGTTGGAATGTGGAATGTTTCGCCTCTTGAATTTGGGAAATAAAATCATTTAGAATAGAACAGCATAGCATACTCTAACAAATTAAAAGATTGTATAACCTCATAAATTACAGTGTTTTGGTTTCTGAGTAAATTGATAACGCGACGAATTTGACTGCTGAAATTTGCAATGAATCGATCTGGCTCGCATGATGATTTTATAGACGCTGACGTGAGCTTAAGATCTAAAATTTTATCAACTTTTGGTAAATACATGAAAGATTGTTATCCTTTAAACATTGTCTTCGATAAAATTCTGGAGAACTAATGTTTTTTCGAATTTTGTTTGGTAAATTTTCGTTGTTGCTGGATTTTTTCATAGTTAAAGATTTCCATTTTTCGTGTGACATCTACGAAAGCAAAATAATTAAAAACGTTTAAAGGAGCATGCGTTTAAAAAATTAACTCCATGAATACATATCAAACCAACATAATCAAAAGCCCCTTAAATTTTATCCTTAAAGTGGTCTTTGATGTAGAAGGCGATAAATGTAACTTTTAACCAACAATTATTGTCAGACTGTCTGATCGCGTGTAAAATAAACAATTATATTACAATAACGTTGCTTATTTAAAATTAGATTATAAATTGTCTATATCTTTTGAATTAATATTATAACTAATAAGTCGACAATTCAAAGTTAAAATTTACACTATTCTGCATCGATGTCTCCGCATTTTACTAAATTTAATGGAGATTATAAATGGCCAAAAAAGCATCGAATTATAAAAAAAATAGTTAAAGGTAAGAAATCTGTATTTTAAATAGGCTCTGGTGTTGGTCTTTTAAATTGGGATTTTTTCCATGAAAAGAACTATTACTGAATATGAAAATTTTACAATTTGATAATTTTATGATCAAATTTTTGCTAAATAAAATATTTTAATCTATTTGATTGTGGTTATCGAATAATCGATGCATTTATTGTTGAATAACCAGCAAAATTTAGGAATCATAAACGGTTTGTAAATACTTCGGTGGTGCGTGGCTCACTTTCCGTCTCACTCTTTTTCAAATTTATCAGCGAACTTAAAATTTAAGAGAAAAATATTGTAAATGATATACGTTCAGCCATTTTGAAATTGGCGCATGTAAAATAAGATGTATACCATTGATAAATGTGAGGCAATTTTAATTCAGGATTTCGAAAGTCTGTCAAGATATTAAGGATCTGTAATCACATGCAATTATAAATAACAATTAACTCTTTATTAAATTAGTATATGATTGGTTAACGATAAAACGATTTAATAAATGTTCAACTACGTTATAATATTAAAATGTATTTAGAGTGATAATTATCTTTCTATTTCATAGATTTATATACCAAAACGTAGGAATAAAAATATTTTAGCCATTTTTTATTTATAATCGAGTACTGTCGTTTGATTACGAGTTCAGTCGTCACGTAAAATAATATTGTGTAATGTCTAACACATGGTGTTCTCTTGGTTTGCATAAATGGATTGAAGATCAATTAATCGAAATGAAAATTGATATCCCTACTGATATTCAGAAACAGTGTATACCAGAGATCTTACTTGGACGAGATTGTATAGGCTGTGCAAAGACAGGTAGTGGAAAAACAGCTGTTTTTGCATTACCTGTTTTACAAAAGCTATCAGAAGATCCTTATGGTGTTTTTGCTTTAGTACTAACTCCAACAAGGTAAAATTTCTATTCCATTATAAATAGGGAATTGGCAACTCAAATTTTTGATCAATTTTGTGCATTTGGAAAATCAATACGCGTTAAAAGTACCTTAATTGTAGGCGGAGAGAGTTGTACACTTCAATCTATAAAATTATCCCAAAAACCACACATTGTAGTAGCAACTCCTGGTCGATTAGCCAATATTTTACGTGAAAACCCTGAATATTTTCATTTTAAAAAACTACAATTTCTCATATTAGATGAAGTTGATGCTCTTTTAGATTCTAATGACATGCAACAAGATATTGAATCGATTTTAAATATTTTACCGCCTCCTTCTAATAGACAAACTCTTGCATTTAGCGCTACCAGTGAAGGTATAATCGACACACTCCGAAATTCGCTTAAATCAACCGCTTTTTGCTATGTATCTGAATCAAAAACAGCCACAGTCGATGAATTGAATGAATTTTATTTATTAGCTCCTATGATTGCTAAAGATGCATATCTTGTACATTTGTTAAGAACTAAACTTGGTTTAATAATCGAGTCTCATAGTAAGTTATGTTTTGTCACAACTAAAAATTTGAATGTTGCATGCGCAGACAGGCAATCAATCGTTTTTACAGCTTCTTGTTGGCAATGTCATTTAATTGCTAAAATATTAATTAAACTTGGTTTTAAATGTTCTGTTCTTCATTCTGCCCTTACTCAAAGCCTTCGTAATCAATCGCTTTCCAAATTTCGATCTCGCCAAACTCGGATTTTAGTTGCTACAAGTCTGGCTGGTAGAGGTCTAGATATTCCTTGTGTTGATCTAGTTATAAATTTGTATATTTCATTCTCTTAATTATAGCTCACTTCCTTATTCCACAGATGAGTATATTCATCATGTTGGAAGAACTGCTAGGGCTGGACGATCTGGAACTTCTATCTCGTTTGTAGCTCCTTACGAACTTGACCGATTGATAGCGATAGAAAATACTATTGGGAAAAAATTAAAAGAATTCATATTTGAGGATGAAAAGTTTTTTTGTCGCTAAATATTTTAGAGAAGCAGAAAAACTTGTTAAATCTTGTGCCCTTCTTAGAAGAGAAATTACAACTGAATTATATCACAACGAAGACAGTAAACTCAATCGAAAAATAGAAAGAAAAAAAAAATCCAAATTACCCTCATAATATCCATTATAAATTGTACAGTACATTATCATAGTTTGTTTTTTGTCAAAATATTTAATTTTTATGTTAAATTTCAATTCCATCCAAATTAATTATTATTTGTTGGATACGTTTTACAGAAATTAGCATATGAAAAAACTCATGTTTTGATAATCTGCCCATGAGATCACATGTAAATTGAGAGAAAATTCTTTAGAATTCAATCTTTTTGTATCGTATTTGAAACATTAGATTTTTTTAAATGCTAAGTGCACTAAGTTTATTTTTTATGGGAGATACATTCTGCAAGGAGTTGAAAAACCATACTTGTTTTTCAAATAGTTTTTGCGCGTGTGTGGGAACGAAATTAAAATTTTACCTTCTTAGTCTTTCTACAAAAACCAACCCAGTTTATGGTAAGAAATGAGTTCAATTTATGAGAGCAGGTATTAATGGGGTAAGAAGCATTCGTGGTTCTTGGTTATCCTCTTTTATCTTATGTGCGACGGCATACTCTTGCGCATAGAGTCGATATTATTTTTGCTGGAAACGCGAAATATCAACGGCTAGGCTGCATAAAAACAAGTCGAGTACATCTTTGACTTTAGAGCACCGGGTAAAAATTAATTGCCTGTAATTCTACTTTTTCAAACAGTTATTAAAAATGTATTTATGATAAATCATCACAACAACAATTTATCAAATGAACTAATATAAAATTACAAAACCTAAGTAAAGCTGCATCTGTCAGAAATTTGAATGAATTTCTAATATCTTTAGAGATATTGTACGTTAGCAAAATTACACCACGTAATAAGATTCATTGTTGTTATAAAAATGAAACAAGTAATATTGCCCAAATCTTATTTTCTGAAGGAACAATAAAATTAAAAAAATTCGGCTGTTTTCAATTTGAAACAAAAGAATAAACCGTGAAGATTAATCTTATAGAATTGTTACCATTTAACATAAAATTTATAGTTATGATTTATGTATCTTACTCCTCTATTTTCTCAATATTTAGAAAAGTAAGGTATTATTGTAATTTTAGAAGACGGGGGCCTTACTTCTTCTTGTATTCTCTCTTAAGTGCTTATTATTCCCTGCTGGTAATAATAATGAAATAAATCACTTTTAAAACTTTTCGAAATTTAATCAAAATCTAGCCAGATCTACGAATACCTCCACAACAACTAAACTCTCACGTTTACGCCAGATATACATATCTGAGTTACAAATTACAAAGTATTTTTATTTAGCTTTAGTTTATAGTATAAAATATTTCTATTGTAATTTTAGTGTTATTAAAATTTTTCGTATTACAACATTTTTAATTATCAATCAAAGTTGATAGACACGCAGTCGCATCACAGTAAAATGTCGAAATAGAAATAATTTGATCAAAGAAAAAATAGCTTTTAACATAATACGGATCAAAAAAAGACCTCGTATTTTCATAATAATTTAGTAAAACGAACGTGGATTTCCCTTTATATTTTGATCAAGATTCTTGTTAATACGACAAAATTAGTTTAAAATGATATAAATCTCACCATTCCATCGCTACAATAAACGATTAATTGTTTCACAACAAATAAATTAGAATTAATTTAAAACTCATATAAGGATTATTTCAGACGATTTTATTTAACAAATATAAAAAAAGAATGTAAAAAATTTTGGATATAAAAAAGATGAAATATTTTAATCTTTTCTTATCGATAAATGGCGACGTAAATCTCCTCGTCTAAAAAGCATATTAAGAAATCTTACCCTAAAATCAAAATTGATCGAAAGGGAACTCCAAGTGCAATGCTTTCAACCCCATTTGTTCATTGGAGAAAGGTGGAATAAAATATATAGCTTAGGTTATGAATAAAATATAAATAGGATTAAGATGTTACTTAGATGTCGAATTGAGAGAGAAAACTAAAATTGGATGCAAAATTTTACGCATAAAAGAAATCCTAAAGTCCATTCTAGGATTCCACGGCAATTGCGAAAATATTTTATTTTTTATCGAATGATGATAAAATCGGCGTAATTTCAATTAACAATTGTCCCTCTAACATATAAACTATCAACATTTTTTAGCCTAAAATTGGATATTTAAAAGCTACTAAAATTTATGTATTAAAAATCGCAAAAATTAATGAGATAACATAAAAACAGCTAAAGCCTTGACTAAAATTATCTTCGATTTGAAAATTGACAATTTTCAGAATGATAATATAAACAGCATGTAAGATCTCAAATATTTAAAATTTAATTATCTGTTCGAATTTTATTTAAATTAATTCAACTTCAAAGCTTTTGCGATTAACGGTTGAGGCGCTACATTTAGGAACTAAGCTGACAAATATCCCTATTTTTTTTATGAAGGATGATGGAAAAAAAATAAAACTGAATCCCCTTAATATCTTTTGATTTTTCAAATATATATTAGGACTAGCTTCACTTTGAAGAAAGACTACCCGATAACCGAGCCAAAAAAACATATTAGGATATCTTACTGCTGCAACAGTAAGTTTGACTGATTTCATAATTAGTCGAGTCCAAGATACCGCTCTTTTCAAATGATCAGACTCTATTTTATAAAAAAAACATAACATAAATTTTTAATTCATTTAAACTTTACATACTCTAAATGATTGTGTATATTTTGAAAATGTTCTAAATGCTTTTATTTTGGATTTTCTCAGCTATAGTAGGAACAATAATTACTTGTTTGAAACGTTTCGTGGGAGGCGAAACCATGAGCTAAGATATGAAATCAAAATTTATTTTTTTTTGTAAGAATATATGTTTATGTTACTATCCTCACATTAACAATTTCATATCGATTCATCAAACTTCATCCTAGAACCAAAGCCAAATGGGTATGGTTAATCATTCCTAGAG
>SGJC01000148.1:0-20963 GCA_009887335.1 Henneguya salminicola | reverse complement strand
TATCAGTTTCTTACTTTTACATATTTTGTTATTAGTCAAGCAATAATTCATAAACTCAGATAAAATAGGATAACTATTTTGCAATGTCTTTATTTTTTCAGGTGTCAAATGAAAATCTTTAAGCATATAAAATTGTATTTGGTCACACTAGCACATTGTCTTAACGTAGCTGAACATGTTAAGATTCAGGTAGTCTATGATCTGATCTAATAATAAAATTTACACTAAAAAGATATGACCTAAGCTTCTGAAGGGACCATATAATGAAAATGAATTCTTTACGCGTAACAGAATATTTTTATTTGATATCAGATACAGTTTTACTTACAAATTGAAAGACAAATTCAGGGCCATGCTTTGTCTACCTGAAACAGAGCAGCTCCTATTTTTTCCTTTTCTGCGTCTTGTATCAAAATATATTTTCTTTACTAAAAGATTCGGAATGAAATGACTATATTAGGAACAGAATCCAAGAAACCATTGAACTTACTTTAGATATCGTGGTTTGGGTCAAATGATTATCGACATTGCTCTTTCGAGGTCAAGGTTGATTTCTGCTCGCTCACAGAGGCCACGATTTTTTTATTTTTCCTTGTAAAAATGAACATTTTTTACGATTAAACTTTAATCCTGCAAATTTAACAGCATCTAATACTTCACTTGAAAAAGGTTAAAGGATCTTAAGAAGATTTCGAAAAAAAATCATCGGCAATATACAAAATCAAACAAGTTTAATTAACTTAGGATAATACTTCCTGCTTCAATGACTGAAAAGTAGCAGCAGCATTAACCAATAAAAAAATTATCATTTTAAAGCAAAAAGGTTTTTATTTTTATTAATGGCTGCTAAAATTTCAAAAAAAATCCTAAAATAATGGCCATTAATGTCTTTTTTTTACTAGGATTAGCCCCGATTAATATTATTTTAAAATATAAAGGGTGTTTTAATCATGCCTATTTATTTTCCAGAGGATCTAATAGATTAAGCATTGAAAATCACAAAAAAAAAGTTTATTAAGTTTATAACATTTTATTATAATTCGTTAAAACCCCAAAAAACTATGCAAAGTCACTTCAAAACTTTTTTTTAAATCATGGTAACTACTAAGCTTATCTTTGTTTCGTTCTCGTATTCGAATTGCAAATTTAAAATATGGAGAAGATTTTAATAATATTGATAATCTTTTCCTACATAATAATGCAATTCTACCTAAGAAATATTACAAGGCGCACTTTCTTACCAAATACCAAAGACAAAAATAAGATGCAATCAAACCCGCTTAATATCCCGCCCTGGTTATGTCAGAAAATATTTGGTGATGAACTATATCTAGAGGATATAACTATATTGTTCTCTTGTTAATGCTCCTGCGCCAATTAGTGAAAATCGTTTAATATCAACATACCAACATGTAAGTTGAAAAGAAGTTACACTTTTAATATCCCAAATTACAAGATTTAGCCATTAAAACCCTTTGATCAATAAGAATTCAGATTCCTAACTGCTCATTGGAATTCGCATCTTAATTTTTGACAGTTAGAAAAATCTATAAATACGTATGATTAAATGTGGGAAAAAACACCTTTGACATTGTCAAGCTTATTCAAACACACTATAAATGAATTATTCTACACTTTCACGACACATGAAGGCGCAAAAAATCGCGGATTGATTGAGAGTAGAAGATGATTATTTATGGGCAATATTCATACTTATTTTCAAGCCAAGAATTTTCAAATGACTTGAGTAAAAAAAGGAAAATTATTAGAATTAAAAAAAATGAAAAGTTGTAATTGGTGTTAATAGGGAAATGTAGTTAGTGGGAATAAAATTTTTGTGACGATATTGGGAGGCGAAAATAAAAATGTTAGACAAGGTTAGATAATATATATTTCAAAGCTGATTGAAGAACCTGGCAGTGAGATTTAATACACGGGAACAAGAGTCGCTACTGTCGTGACCATTGTTAAATTTTTATGAAGTGACGGACAAAAGGAAAACGTGTTTTATTTTAGTTATCTCGTATTGGATGTAAAGCCTAACTGTTCTTTTTCGAGGAGGGCTTCAGAGTTCCTTATCTAGTCCATGCCTGTTCCAGATATGCACCACTGTCAAAGTTCGCGGTAGTATGGTACCCGCACCCAAACTTTTCTCACAAGAAATATCCTACCTCAGGAGAATATACTTGCTGAAACAAAACTTTTCGATCAAATTTAACTTCTAAAATTAAAAATCATACAAATGGATGAGAAAATTAAGAGGAAGAAGGTTGCGAATAAATTTAGCATTGATATTTCTACAGTCTCCAAACTTATTAAAAAATTTGAGATAAGCATGAAAAGAACTTCAATTCGTTTTTAGTTACTTTACATTAAAAGCAAGTGTGTACGATTTCTTATATCGATATTGATAGCGCGTTATTAATTTGTTCTTAGCAGACATTTTGCCCAACTTGACTGTTAACGGTCTCACGATTGAAGCAGTGGCGAAACACGGTTGTAAAGAGATGAATATGTCAGACAAAAAGTGCTAAACGTTTTTCCTGATCATTTAAAAAAAACGGCACAGTGTTAAGTTTAAGTTGGCTAAAAGCAAAACCGTAAGTTTTAAAGTGGCGATCTTCAATCATTAGATTTTTTGTTTGCCTAAAATTTTGGATGGATACAGTGCGGATGACTTTTTTTTCACCATAGATGAAGAATAAATTGTTTAAGTTGCTACCAGAGAAATGTCTGTGTTTTTTTAAAGACAACAGCCATTGTGAAAAATCCGCTAAGAATCTATTAACAACTTTGTAGGCTTTATACATTTCTGAAACAGATAACTTGACGGGACATTATAGCGGAAATTCAAGAAATTCCCCCTGCTTAAGATCATAAAAAGCCTACGTGTCACTTACAAAGCTAAAAACTCTTCATAGAAGACTGAGAACTTTTGAAGATGAGATCGTTTCATTTTATTACAAATTAAAAAGAAGGAAATGAAATTTTTTATGGTTTTTTGATTACTGCCTGGAGCTCCTTGATTTCATCAATTTACAGTGATTGGGCTTGTTTTCTGCCTCCAACTATAAGGAGGGTGCTGCAGTCATGAAATCACGGCATTGTTTACGCCTTTGAGCAAAAATGTTGAAAACGAATTTAGTGAGACTTATGGTCTGCTTGGGATCAAAATTTTGTATCTGAAATTCCCATCAAGATTGCAATTGATCAAATAAAATGCAATTGAAATTGACAACATTTCGCCGGATATAATAAAAGAGGAGCAGGGAGATGTGATTTCAGATGGTAATATTTCATGTGATCATTTTGTGTTGGCTAAAGGATGATTTATTGATAACAGAAATTCAGTACTTTAATCATATCACTGCAAGCTTCTTATAAAAAAAAGCAAATAAGGAAGTCGAGGACACTTTTGATAACGTAGATGAATACTTCAACCCTTCTTCAGCCAAATTTGTTTTATATACGCAGTCTGTCGCTTCGCTGCATTTAAAAAGTTGCGTTGATTTATTGAAAATTCTAAAGAACTGCCGGAATACAAAATCACGAATTTCTGTAGTTCGTTGAACAAAAAAGTAAGCGTTTTAATTATCTATATTTTGCAAAACTTCTTATACATTAAAGCATAATTGGACTTGATTGGTTTTGCTTAGATTTTATGAAAGAGAGGAAGATCGTCCTTATTGAGGTCTTTATCTTGTTTCTGATTTAATTTTATGGTTAGGCTTAGGCTTTTTATAGAAATAAAATTTAATGCAAAAACAGGGTTGAGCCGTGGATCAGGGCAATTTTTGTATTTAACAGATTTTATAAAAAATAAATTATATGATTAATATAAATAACACAATGCGTTTAAATGTATTGGCTATATCAAATATAAAACACATGTATTAATAGTGGCAGGAGTTATTTAATTTTAACTCTATTTGATTTCATATAAAACTCTTATTAATGTAAACTCCGCTTAATATCATAAACTATTCACGGCCCCACAGATGGGACATTAAGCGCGGTTGACTGCAATATTTTTTCCATTCTGCTGTTCAGAAATGAAATCAGATAAAGTATGAACTTTTTTTATTGGGGTTTCGATAATAATCGTCCTGCTTATAATATCTACTAGATGCTTAAAACTTACTTAGTAGGGGTTGATGTGTACTAACACTTAGCATGTAGAATCCAGATACCTTAGAAATAATACAGGAATGAATTTTTTTTCAAAAATTGCAAAAACACCTTTCTGATTTTATCAAATATTTTTATTTGTTGAGCTTTATTATTCTAAAACAATACTTTATTTAAAGATACATTTTTTTTTTATTTGCCGTTATTAAATGCATGATTTGTACAAATT
This sequence comes from Henneguya salminicola, assembly GCA_009887335.1. Classification (NCBI taxonomy): domain Eukaryota; kingdom Metazoa; phylum Cnidaria; class Myxozoa; order Bivalvulida; family Myxobolidae; genus Henneguya; species Henneguya salminicola. The sequence goes on along the minus strand of SGJC01000148.1, from coordinate 16,606 downwards.
TATGAAACTTTTGTATTTTTGATTAGAAAAATAAATTTTTATGTTTGAGAATGTATTTAAAAAAATTTTCATTTTGGTCAATTCACAACAAAAGAACTCTTAAATTGTTTTTATTTTCACTAATATAAGCACTGGAGAAGTTTCGACGTTCGATTCCCTCAAAACAAAAACTTGATTCGAACATTTTTAAATTATTTCGCCCGCCAAAAATTAATAGTAAATTATATTGCATTTATGGTATTAATCGGTATTCTACTGCCCCATTTATTTACTGCTCCTTGCTTTATTGCCTTTACTAAATGGAAGGTACAAAAATAATATTATTATGAGTTTGTTTTTGGTTAAGAAGCCTTGACTAACTAGTTATTGAGTTACATCTCAACTGAATATTAAAAAGTACATCTAGCTGTATTACAAGAGGATACTCTCTGATTCGATTGTTTAAGAATTTGTGACTTTCCGAACCTACACGTCTGGGAATTATTTAAACATGCAAGCAATACTTAATTTCGTATTTTGACGAAAATAATACTTTACGAAAAAAATCCGCAATCATTTAAACAATTTAAATTTTATTTGTTGAAACTTGAGTATTTTAATTAATTCTAAATTGAATCAATCGTACATATTATTGTGTAGAATTGGAAAAATGCACAAATTTCAATTAAATATAAGGTTTTATTTTGAATTTTAAGCTGTATACAACAAAATATTTTTAAATTAATTCAGGCTTAATCGATTTCTGAATTGAATCTCAAATTAAATTTTTCAAATATCCAATCGGTTGCATTATCTAAACTAATATTTGGGCATAGTTTTACCGAAAAATATTTTTGCCTTTTTGGGTATGACTCCTTTCTTATAAATAAAAAAATAATAAGAAGGTAGGGAACAAAAAATTATTGAGATTGAGATAAGTGAAGAAAACCAATCTTGAATAAATCCCAGAATCACAATAACACAACTCACAACAAATGTGATTGCAGGTATTCCTATCCAAATCTATTTAATAAAATATAGGAGAACCTTAAATGGTTTTTTTATCTTTGACCCATATCTTGAAACTATAACGGCTAAAAATGTTAAGGAATAATAGACCCAGGATGCCCCACTAAAATACATCAATAATACTTTTATATCCGGGGCAAAAAAAAGAAATAGTATCGTGACAATTGTTTGAGTTGTTAGGGCAGGAATATATGTTTTAAATTTAGAATGAACAGCCGCAAGAAGTTTTGGGAAATGCCCATTCTTTGCTGCGTCGTAGTATAAACTATATTTATAATTAAAATAATTACTTCCCGCCAAAATAAGATGTGCTATTTGCCGTAGCCAATGCAGACAGAGATATCATAACAGTAATTATTGTGGTGAAGCCTCTAAAGTAGGGGTATACCGCAGATTGAACCACGTTATTGGAATCCGAAACCCCTTCAACACCAAGAATTATTAAATAACTCATATTAATAAACATATAAAAAATAACAACCAACAAAAGTCCCAGAATTGATGCTCGAACTAAATTGCGCTTAGGATTTTTCATCTTTGTAACAATATATCCAAGTTGATTAAAACCATCGTATGCCCACATACCGTTATACAATGCACTTGATATTGCTCGAGGGGATGTTTTAATATTAAAACCAAGATTTGATATATTTTCAAATTGACCCCTTGCCAATTTATATATTCCAAGAACGATAATTATGCTCATACAGATAAATTTTAAGTAAGTCAATACATCATTGACAATAATCGTCCATTTTTCACTTAGACAATTAAGAGTGCATATGGATATTATTGCTGCAATACTCAAAAATCGACACGTCCAAAACATTTCTTCATAATTTTCAAATAAAAACGATAATGTGGTTTCCGAAAAAAATAATACAAGAATTGCAATAGATACTGGCCTTATAAGAAGATAGTTTGTGATTAAATATGTGAAGGAAACAATATCATGATATATTTCCTTGAAATATGTATACTCCCCACCAATAGAAGGATACGCCAATCCTAATTCAGCATAGCACAAAGAGGCTAACAAAGATATAACTCCGCACACTATCCACACTAATAGAGAATAAAACACTGACGGTATGGATTGAACAACATAATTAGGAGTCATAAATATACCAGTTCCAATTATCGAGCCGGCTAATAACAGTATGGAGGAGATTAAAGAGATTTCTTCTTCATAGTCTTTTTTAATAATAAATTTAATATCTTGAAAACTTACAAGTGGTGTTTTTTGTTCACTAATTATTAATTTTAACAATGAATAATGGAAAATGATCAAAAAGCTTGTCTTTGATAAGAATATAGCAAGCAGGAGGATTAAGAAAAATTTGAAAATTTTTATTAAACGCAGCATACACAGTTTAAAATTAATACATTTTATATTTTTAACCAAATTTAAATCATCTATATGAAAGGATATAATTAATTAAAGGGACTATTATAAAAAACTGAACCCCTGGACAAATTTTAAAGCATAAATTTTACTTTTTGAAAAGGTGTAGTTTTTTTATACAATGAGTTTATTAAAGAGCCAAGACTAATCAAATTTTCACCAATATTACTTAAAACATATCGAATCAATTTTAAGGTGTATAAAGACAGAAATATTATTGAGCATTGTAATTTACATTTAAATTAGTAGTAATTATAATAATTGAACTACATATTTAAAAGATACATAATTAAGAAAATAATAATAAGATAAAAATATAATCAAATCGAATATTACAGTAAATTATGATAAATATATTTTAATGCCTTTACTTTTTGGGAAATTACAGTTATACATCATTGTGCTACAACTAGAATTTTATTTTTACATTTATATGAGTTAAATAATTTTTTATAGAAATTTACAAAATATGAATTAAAATCAGAATGAATAATTATTCACCATAAGATTTATATTAATAAACATGGAAAATGCACAAATTATGTGGGAAAATTATGAATTACCTTTTCATGTATCTTCAACAAATTATTTATTTTCTTCGTTTTTTAAGATTATGCAAATGTTTAATTTTGACATGGTGTAGCGGGGATTAGTGGTGTATTTAAACATATTACCTTCTTTTATAGAATTTTACCTAAAATTTAACTGAAATATTAACGAATCAAATTTTACTTATATTAGATTCAACAAAATTACTAAAAAAAATGAATGTTTTTTTTAGAATAACAAAAATTTTTATATTCCAATGATAATCCTTTATATTTTATTAAAATTATGAAAATTGATTAAAATAAAATTGATTTTATATTCAAGAATATGATTATAAACTACATATAATGTAAATTTATTTCTCATAGAGACAATATACTGAATTAGTTCATTTTGAAAGACTTAAAATTATAAAATAACGAAGTTATGCTTTTTTTTGTCGGCAAACAAAAAGAAATTTGTTCACACAATCCTTAATCATTGATTTAAATAATTAATTTATTATTCCTTATTTTCATAAATTTTTTATTTTGATTTGTATAAAACTAAAAAGTAAACGAATTTTTTTATAAGATTACAATTTTGGATATACTAATGTAAAAACAACTGAAGATTGGAAATAAAAAAAATTTCAGAAAAGATTCTAATTTTTTTTGTAAGAATGAATTATTCAATGATAGTGTTATCGGTAAAAGTTATAAAACTAATCCTTTTTTCGCCTGCGACAAATTAATGGGTGGCTATTTTTTAAAACAGGTTATTTTATTTATTATTTTCTATAAATTTAGTTTTAGCGAAAAAAAATAATGTATTAAATATTTTTGCAAGCATGGAGATCACAACTATTCGGTAAACGTCGTTACCTATTTGTTTGCACAAATTTCAATTAGAATAAAGACTCTAAAAGAGTAAAATTGTATTAAATATCTATAATCATCATTAGAATATAATAATTGCACGCCCTATAATAATTAAAAATTTACCCATACTTGAGTTTAATGCAATCTTGTTTGCCTTATATCTAAGAGAATAGTTTCCTTTAGGTCATAATTGTGTATTCTGCGATCTCAAAATTTTCCATGGCGGGTAATTCTGAAAATGTCCTTTTACCGCGCACAATAGAAATACGCAGTATAAATTTACATATTCTCTATTACTCTGTTTTATCTGACGCCTCTTCAAACAAAATAATTTGAATTAAAAAAATATCGATTCCTAAATTCTCAGAATATCGCTGAAATAAGATCAATTGGCGCTCCGCGCTCGTGTACATTAAATGGAAAACATATCAAAATTTACAATTATTATTAAAACATTATTTTATAATCAGAGTCACCTTTAATAAGCTTAAATATAAAATCGGGCGCAGAGTAAAATATTAAACAAGTCCTAAATCCCATTTTATAATGTGTCAAAATTAATCCATGTTTTCTAATGGCCAACCGCACAGGTACTACCGTTTGACAATTATTTGCCACTTAACTATATTTTGTAAAACTAGAAGCTTTATTTAATAGCATTGATTGCTTACTTTCAAACTGCGAAACCTTATTGAAGGGTTAACCTCCATTGATTTATTTTATAAATCATATTTTTTCGCAAAAGTTTGGATACTTTAATAAATTTTAGTCTTTTATTATGCCTGAATTCCTTTACTTTTTATGATTTGCTTACTTATTTATCTGATATACCAGATAAAATAAATACGCTAAGCGTTAAAAAGTGTTATTGTAGTTTGTGACACAAAAAAAAATATTTAAAAAACTCACCACGACTATTAATATAAAAATATTACCATTATTGTTTCATTCAAATCAATTTCTTATTGTCAAAAACTAAGAACTTGTTATAATGTTCTTTTATAGGGGATAGGGTAGTCTAAAAAGGCGAGTTGCATTTGATTTCATGTTTGTTTAAGGCTAAAATTTTAGGCCGAGAGGCGTTTTAGAGGAGTATTTTGGAAAATGGAAAGTCGATTTTCATCGAACTACGCTCCAAATATTGATTTATTCTTATTTGATTGTTTTCGCAATACGATCTGTACCTTTATATTTATTTGTCATGAAATGACTACAGGTATTATTTTGGAATCATGAGCCTTTCGCATGATCGCCTGACATGAATTTCAAAATGCAAAATTTATAAAGGATGTTTGCCGCAACAACTTTTACTTTTTAAGCTGAGCCATTATATTTTTGTCGGAATTAAATGTATTTTAACCCCATGCACACCCTCTTTAATGCACGTGCTTCATTATTAAACTTTTACCGGTAATTCTTTTATTTGAGATGTTTAAGGCGAAACGACGCATATTTTTAACGTTTTGAGTATGGGTGTTTCCACTATTTGGATTAATACAATTATCGCAATGTTTTACACCGCACGGTGACTATAACTAATACTCTAATTATGAAAGTACGACTTCCAAATATACCATACTACAGTTGTTCCTTTGAGGATCTTTTCCTGGAGTATTGGAAGAAATGGGATTGCTTCCCTATCCGGTTACAAACACCATAAATATTTTGGCGTCGTCACTTCTTTGAATACCCTCAAATAGACAGCGGAAGCCCAGTATTCGTCCATAATTATATTTTTTTTAGCACTGACTTGTGAATTTCCACGAATTCCCCTGCTCTTCTACATTCCCAGGCGGATTAGCGAAGTTGCCACATGCAAACAAATCTAAAAAATAAAAGTAGACAATTACCATGCAAAATAAAAATAATCAATTTTAGCACGTTTGTTGACCATTTATACCATATAGACTATATATCAAATTAATCTTTCGTTCAGCAATATATAAGTATAATCTTTTGTGGAAAGGAGAATTTATTGGTTCGAGCCCCCATGATTCTGTCTTGGGCTTTCTTACTTCACGCCTGTAGCAATACTATATCCTGCCTTTCAATAAAAACCTCAAACAAATTATTTAATAAATATTATAAAGTTAGTTTTAAGCTGATCAGTTCGAGCTTTTTGTTAGTAGTGCGGCTAGAATTACAGAGATGATACTGTTAATCATGAAAAATGCCCCTTGATAAAAAAACGCCTATTATTTTTTTCGGTTCGAGCTTACGTAGAGTTTATATCTGTGATATTGGAATGTAATAAAATAATGTGCAAAAAGAAAAAAGACTAAAAAATTACACACACATTCTAAATTATGCGTAAAATCAATTCTAAAAATATTCATTCAAAAACCCTTGAAATACATAGATTATTTTCATTAAAACAGTAAAACATTTTAACAGCAAGCAGCAAGTTATTTTTAGCAAAAATATTCAAAGTAAACAATTAATATTTTAAATTAAATAAATTCGAGTCTTTAGATACATTTTGCCCCCACCTTCCTCATGTGTAGGAAAAAATTTCCTGAGTGGTCGCTAAGAATAGCTTGTACGAAGATCATTAATTCTTTTTAATTTTTAGGATGTGTATTTGAACGTAGATAACGATTCTTTATAACTCCAAAAAAAATCCTTCATCTGGTTCAATTGAGGACTATGGGTAAAGGGAAAAATAATTGAAGATCCCGCAACTCTTATTTGATTTAATCACAGCAGAGGGGGAAACCCGTACATTGTTCATCGTAATTATTTTCCCTTTTGGGGGATCTTGGGAATAATGGCTGTTTATACCCCTCAGTTATCATAATGCGTTAAATGTTTCTATTTTGAGTTTATAACTAATGCATCCATTCGACGATTTTTCACACAAGGCTCGCATTTATTTCCCATCTGAGTTGCTACGGTTGCATATGGCGTAACCATAATGCTAACTTGCGTGTAAATTGAATTCTGTCTCGTCAACGAAAACAAGATCAACATTTCTATGGAAAGAGATCTTAGTGCAATTAACAAATCTCTGCGTTATAAAAATTTTGGAATTTCGCGCTACTGCTACAATGAATAGGGCTTAATTCTTTTACGGGTAAATCTCATTTCGATCATATTCTGACGAATAGTAGAGGCGTTACATGCCAGATTATTTTGCAAGTTTTCTGTTATACCTACTGCGGTTAAACCATTGTTAAAAGAAAGAGATTTTTTAATTTCTCGTCTCCTCTCTTCATTTTGGTGCTTCTTAATGTCTTACTACATCTGGGTTAACCTCGATTTTTCAGGTCCGACGTTAAACTGATCTTTGGTTCAGTCCAGTAGAAGAAGATATGTGGGGGGTAGATGAATTAGCACCTTACTTCTTTTGGTAGTATTTATTGTCTCATTTTTGACGTCAATATGTTCTTTTCTAGGTTATAGATTTAGCGATTCATAAATTATGCTTACGATGACAATAAATGTGTTCATCACTATTATCATCGTTTTTATCATTTTTTGAATTATGTTGTGAAATTCAATCCATAAATGTTATTTGACAGTAAACTCTATGCAATTAACGCAAATTCCTTTGAAAGTTGCGCCAACTCAACTGTATGTTGTGCCAAATCAATACTTACTCCGGTAACTTAAACAGAATTAAGCTTAATGAAAAATTAATTTTGAGAAAAATTTAAACACAACGACAAACTACCTGCACTCAATGCCAAATCTTTTGCACAGGGCGACAAATCTTCTACTCATTACTGTAATTAAAAACAAGATCTTTCAGTGTTATGATTTTTACTTAAAAATTTCGATTTTAATGTTTGGAAAAGTAACTTGTAGCAAAAATAATTTAAAAAACCATAAAAGGCAGTTATGTCTGTTCGCCAGTTACCACTTTTTGTTCGACGGGAAAAGAGCAGATAATTAAAACACCATCTTCCTAACTATGATGTTTCAGGTAAATAAACATTTTTTCGAACACCTAAAGAAAAGTATAGCTGCAAACGGCTTTATTTTTGAGATATTAACTGGAAAATATGGAAATTTATTCTAATCTGAGATTCTTATATAACAAAAATTAATTAAATTGATAGGATAGTTTGGTGTGTTCTAAAAAATTTTAAAATATATTATTCACATATTTTTTCTCTTTACATATGTTGGGATTTGTAAGCTTTACGGGTTGTTTTTTGTTGTCAAATAATTACTTATATTGCGCAAATCAAGAATTTTTTTTAAATTAACTAGGTTTTTGTTTGTATTAAAAAAAATACTACCATGGTTAACAGACGAATCCCTCTAGCATAGCGTTTTAAATGGTTCACAGGTCACTCGATCACCTACAATAATTATTATGGCCGCCTTCAACAAATTTTCTTTTTTTGGAAAAAGAAGATCCTTCTTTTAGCTTCTAAGAAAGACAAAGAAGATTTTGACAAGGCTTTTTCCAATTAATATATTTGGGCTCTTATAAAAGGATTCGAGTAATTCCAAGACTCCTCCTAGCGGCAAAATTTCACAGCGTTTTTGACAGATTCTCCACCGTACATTCTAAATCTAAACATATGAAGAAATACACTCAAGTAAATAATAATAATCTATTATCACTTTTCTTGATATGACCGTATGTCCGTTAACTAAACCCAGGGGTGTATAACGCGATCATCATTTGGTTAAAAGTAGATTTTCAGCAACAAAAATCAAGGTTGCTCAAATCAACCAGTTTGAGCCAGAATTTATTTAGCGTGCCATTGTTTTTACTAAACCAGTAATCATAAAGTTTAACTATAGATTTAATATATTTTTAGCCTTAATTGTTATTCTGCCCTTTATTATTCTCCAATCAGTACATTCTTATGGAATATGCAGATGTACTTTTATCAAAAAATCTAACGATCTATCTCTGAAACAACAAATATTTTTTAATATTTAAATTATGAGGAACATATTCCATTAATTTAGCGCATACCAAAACTGATTAGTTGGGTTACGTGGGTCGTATTATCTCCGCTTTAGCCTCAATTTTAAAATTCTTGTTTGTTAATCTATCTATTATGTTAATGCCAAGAAAGTGGGAAAGGTTTTTTTAAAGTCCCATAAAAGTAAATTGCGAATTTCAAATTGAGACTCGACATTAAATTTTCATGAATGAAACTCATTTTATGCCTTATTTATTTAAGAATAATGTACAAAATGTAGTTAGCGCCTTGTTAAATTTTTCTCGCACAAAATTTTAACGCCATATGTATTGATTGCTTTCATTAATCCATCAACGCCTGAAATATAAATATGCAAAGGTCTAATCTTGCTATATAACAGTTAATTTTTTTTTAATGTTTTTATTATATGAAGCTAATCTATACATGTAATTAGAGTTATCACCACTTAAATTATCCTAAAACCATTATTTGATGTTATGCATATATTCATATAAAAAAGTTAAAATATATGAATTAATTTTTACATGCTTTATATCAAAAATTAAAATATACGAAATATAGTTGGTTTTAAAACTATTTAATAGGTGTAAAGGGGCAGATGCCCTATCGACGCATAAATAAAGAAAATTCGCTTATAACTGCACCCCTTTAACCTATACACTGTCAGTTAAAAAACATTAGAATATTTTTGTTGTTATAATCTATAAATTTTGAGATTTTTGAGATCGTTTTTAAAATATATTTTACGTCCTCATTTCAATGACATCATGTGTTAATTTTTTCGTTTATTTTTATAAATATAGTAAGAACTCGCTTACTAAACATCAGTCGTTCTTATTTTTCTATTATATGTAAAATATAGCGGGTTCACATTAATAATCATAATATATATTATGGCTCAATGAGCATAAACGCTAGCTTACCTTAATAAATAGAAATTTGTTATTTTCATTGTAACATTAGAATTTTATCATTCTTAAAATCAATCCTAATGAAAAAATGTAATATAAAAATCTAAAATCACGGCAAAAAACTGCGCGAATATTTTGTGTTTGGCTTAATTTAAGTTATGCTGTATGGTAATCTCCGGAAATTAACGTGAAATTAATCAAGTCGAATGCCAATAAAAAATTATTTATAATAGCTTTCCACCTTATTGATACAGAAATTCTATGTACGAATTATTGCTTTGATGCTGTCCTGTTTGCGTTGTAATATTTGCCTAAGCTATTAAAAAATACATGGCAACAAAATCAAAATTATAAAATGGTTAGTTATTTTAAACTCAATCAAAAAATTCACTATAGTTTCTCCGATTTTATTTTTTTATAAAATAAAATTTGACGGATAGGTTAGGTTTGTAGTAAAAGGCATCAAAATCGTGGTTTGTAGCAAAAAATTATTATTGATTCTTCTGTAGCCCATTAGTCTTTTTATCATAATGTAGTCACAATATATTTGTACAAAATGTATGTTCATTTCATTATTTTACATGCAAAACTGTATTTATAAAAATAAATAAATTTAAAATGTGATGAGAAACTTTTCTTTGATTGTACATGAGTAAGAATTATAATATTTTAAGGCCATTTGTAAATAATATATTTTAAAAATATTATAGTTTATGTTCAGAATCTATTATACTATAATATCATACGATAGAATTCGTATATTATTGAGTGTTACGCAAAATTAGAGAATCACCTACCTCTAAGGCAAGGCCTGATTTGAAAAATTGAGAAAGGCGTTTTAACAGGACCTGTTTCTTGTTTACGATTGGAGTCATAGATCGAACACCAGCTTTGCCGTAAATGAAACTTAAGTAAAAAAACAGTCGTTTATTGTTTCAATTTTATTCGGTATTTTTAAAATATTAATTCAGTTATGCGTATTTGTGGAAACGGAGTAAATTTGAGAATAGGATCGGAGGAATTGGCGAAACAATAGAGCTAAACTAGACTAAGCTCGATAAACAGAGGAAGAATGCTGGGTGCATTTTAGAGTTATCTGCTCTGTTTCTTGCGGAGATAGAACGTGAGGATAAAATGAAAATATTTAAGTTTTTATGACCAAATTGAAAATTTAAGACGTTATTAAACATAATACAGAAATACGTAGAACCTGGCACTGCTGGGGTTACAGCTTGTTTGCTCCTAATATTTCTGTACAGTCATTAGGATATAATCAGAAGACAGCCAACCATGCTTATGATTTTATATCGTACAAGGATGCAAGAGTGGTTCCTACAAATATTGGGGTCCCACGGCGTTACGTCAAAGAAGCTTATTGAACTACGGGTGGGGATATTGATTTTATAATTTCACAAAATATTCTACTCCTACATATTTAATTTTTATATTTATATGTCAATAAAAAAACTTGTTTTAATTGCGGGAAAATATAAATTTGCCATATTGATGCGCATGTGTTCACACGCGCAGCAAAATTTAAAATTTATTCATTTATAATAATAATAGGCTAGGTCTATACATTAACAGGCGACATTTCAGATACGCTCCCCTCGATTTCTATTGAATCTAGCTCAAGGATTGAGCATACCAGAAAGGCACTTTTTTTTTATCGTCTACCCTTTTTACCTTTAATGAGACTTTTATTCACATCCCAGAATTCAGCTCTATAAATGGCCAGTTTAGCATTCGTTTATTCTGAGAATGAAAGCAATCGCATTTGCAGAAATGCATCCAGAATCCTCAAAGATTCGTCCCAGCGTTTTATTGTGTCTATTATAAGAGGATCTTGAAAGAAATATTTTTTCTGGCACCATATGATAATTATTAGGTTTTCAACCTAGGATCCGAACAGATTCGGTTAGTAATCAGCTTCATCTTATAGAAAAGGGGCATGCAGAAGCAGCATTCGTTTAATAAAAAGATTAATGTTAGAAAAAAATGCAATCTTGTCAAACAGGAGTCCTGCGCCCTACGCACTATACATATACTATAAAATGAAAAGCAATTTATTTTGGATCTATCAGTAATTACTATATTTGGAGATACATCCTGTACAAAAAAATTCTTATACGCGCGCAAACTATATAATTCCTTTTAGAAGACTTTCCAAGTGTAACAACTTTTATTTTTTACTTGGCGTTGGAAACCCTTTTGGATCCCCTTACTTTTTACTGTCTCAGCTGAGACGCCAATACTTTCCCTTTTTTAAAATCGTTTTCTAAATCCTTGCCAAATGGGAAACTAAATTTCTAAAAAAACGTTAAGTTTCATTAATTATTTGTTTTAACCGCTCCCAACTGTTATAATTATTATATTGAGATGGAATCACTAATACCAAAAATTTTTTATGTTTTTTTATAAGAAACATTAAATAATATATATGATAATCATTTTTTTTTATTTTTCATTTTAAATATTAACATTTATAAATGAATTGATGGAAATTTTATATAAAAACTGGAAATAAAAACATGACATTTACAAAATGTAGTAAATATGTGAAATTCAAAAAAATAAAATGTTGCACTATTTTAAACATAGAAACTTGGAAGAAAAAATTTTTTTATTATATTTTGAACATAATTTTCTTTTATGCATCAATATCCATATCGGTAAAAATAACTAGTAACTTTTACACTTTAAATTAACTATATCCATCATTCGTGCAGTTTTTATAACCTACTTATATTCAATCCCATAAATATTAAAGAGACTATTGTGTATCAATTTTTTTAAAATGCCTACAACACATGCGACCGATTTTGAATGTTTACCAACCAAAAATATAATATTTTAAGAATAAAATAGTTTGAGGTTATTTCAAAGTTTTAATGACTTTTGATTTGTGAGATAAGTCAAAGTAACCACTACTCTCAAAATTCCAAACGCTTTAATTGCATCTGTTTTGCTCTTTTATTATCCCCCATCCCAAAAAACACTAATTTATTTCCGTCATAATTGATCTATTTCAGGAGGGGGGGGAGTCAAGCTTTCACATTTGAAATCCTTTCATGTTTTTGAAATCAGCTATTCTCTTTTTTTAATGAGTTTATCGCGTCATAGTTCTGATTTATCATCAAGACTTCCTCTTTTACTGTCTTCTAATTTTTATCTCTTAATCCGTTTTATAAAATTTGCTGGAGATGCCCTCTTTCTGAGTTTAAAATCTATTCTTGTCTTTTCGATTTTCATAAAGCTTTTGATTCAGTCGCATTCCACACATTTTTTGGCAAGCTGTCTAAAATAGATATCAAACTTAGGCTGATTCGATTAATACGCTTTTTATACTCTCAATCTCATGGGAAAATGTTAAAATCTCGTTTTCGAGCTGTTTGACCCCTTCTTTAAACTCAGGTAAAAGTAGGAGGTAAGAATGCTCTCTGTTAAAACCTTTCTAAACTTTTTTTTTATCGCGAACATCTTCGAGGAGATGAGAGGCTAACAGATTAGTATTCAAGGTCTCACTTTTAAAATTTCCAGCATAGTATATGCTTCAGATGTTTTTTTTTTTATTTTCTAACGCTGTGGAAAACATAAGGGTCTACTCAGTTTCGCCGAAATTATGTAAATCGACAGTCATTTAACTGACTACTGGAAAAATACATTTATTTCGAAAATTTCACTGATGTATTTACAATTTAGCTTATATTTAATTAAATTTTACTCTATTTCATTAATATTTTTCCCCTTAAAACATGTTACTGGGCAGTAACCCCATTTCTAATACGACTATAATTAGTAAAGCCTTTTAAATATAACATGGGAATTTCTTGATTAAATATGTTTTCGTTTTTATATTTTAGAAAGCGAGGAATCCAAATATTGTCAAATAGGCAATAATATTGAAAAGCTTTTACATCAAGGTTTCACATGCTGGAAAATAAAATCCCAAGAGGATACATATTACTAAAAAGCATAGTTAAAATATAAAAAATGTCTAATAAGAGCCGGTTTAAATATAAAATAGAACATTTATACCGTTAAAAAAGTCTCAAACACAATCATGCTGCAATTCATTTGCTAAATTTTTGTCAAACGCAGTTAAAAAAAAAAACTTATTTCTATCCATACACATGATAAACAATGCCAAATTATTCAGAGAGTTATAAAAACTATTCCTACTGAAATTTATCTCGATTTACCAACACAAAATGCATTAGAAAATATGGGTTTTCGCTTAATTAAAAATCCATTACTATCAAACACAAAAATTTAGAGAATAAAATTATTAAGGCTAAATTAAAATTAATCGTTACCTCTATAAACAGTATATCAACGAGGAAGAATGTAGTTTGATTATTAGACCCTTATCCAATTTAAGATACTTACCAAGTTCGCATAATTGGATAAGGGATGGAACTTTTAAAACGTGTCTTCTCTTAAAAACAATTATATTTGAAACGTGGCACAGTAGGCGGAAAGAATGATCGACCCCGTTTCATTTATTTATCCGTTACTCACCCATAAAGCAAAAAATATATACGTACAATTATTTTCCTTCATTAATAAAATGGCCCCCAAATTAAATTTTGACCTTACCCAATAATAATCATAGCATGTTTTGAAAATGCATAATATTATGCCATGAGTTTTGAATTCCCATTTGCAATAAATAAATGTAGTTTCAGCCACTTTTTTTCTGAATGCATACAGAATAGTATAGGAAATTGAATTTTTGGTTCGTCGTGGGGAAGACAAAGATTTTAATATTTATATCAGAAAATTAAATGTGTTAGCGTTTCGGCCTGCAACTAAAATTTTAGTCGCCTTTGATCTGCTATTCAATTCGCCTTCTTTAAATAGTCATAACCTTATTTCATATTTTAATGATATTATGTTCATGGCAGATCCAGAATTATAATTAATGCCATCTCCCGTATATATCCTTTTTTCCATCCGATTTTATGGTCTATATTCGAATTTACCAAAAGCAGGTTACCTTACTCTCAAAATATTATAGAATCGTGGCAAACTCGATTTTTTATCTTTCTATAAAATTCTCATGTCGGTATATAGTATATTATGTACGAAATTTTAAAAAAAAATCATAAATTTAAAGTGGCAATAACGCAAACCTCGGATGGAATCGCTTGACCTATGATGCGGGAAAAGAGAATAGAATCAAAATGTTATTCCAAAGTAGGCAATATTTTCCGGTGATTGAGTATACGAGTGGAATTATCTATAACCTTTTATTTTAACATTTATTAATGATATTTTTATGATTTTATTTTTAAAAGCAGTTATGATTATAAAAATATCGATTTTTCGAATAGTTTAAATTGCACAATTTATGATGAAATGATCATTCAATCAATCATTTAAATATTTAGTGATTTTTTGATAAATTCGACATTTTAATACCAATTGATACTGATTTTAAGTTAAAAATTTTTAACTAAACATTTTTGTCGGTTAAATGTCCAAATATCAGCATTCAAAGAGATTTCTCAATTTTCGTAATGTTTGGATAAATTAATTTCATGCGAATATACCCATCAGAGTATGGCGTATTCTTTTTTAACTCGAAGGAATAGTTTCATGATAATTTTGTTTCGATCAAGGTTAAGTTAATATCGTAACCGAGTATAATAACTGAAAATTTGCAATAAGTTCAGAATTAAATTTTGAATATGCTACTAATTACAGAAAAGAAATAGACAAGCAAACAGAGACATTATTAAAAATTTATTACAAGTCTTACATCGCAATGTGGACAAAAATGGATGTCCTCAATAAATGTCTTATTTATACTCTTTTGTATGGCACTAAATTATGGGGGAAGATTGTGAGAGAACTTTGCAGGGAATGGTTGATTATGTTCCAAGAAATTATTTTAAAGAAAGAAAAATTGTAGCTTTAGAGGCTATTAGAATAGCATTCGAAACTTTACCGTTGTTCTCTCTAATTTTGCATTGTATGGAGCATGTTTTCTTAAATATTACAATTGAAGCTTCACATTTGAGACTTAATCAAATATTCCTCTAAAAGTCTTGAAAAAATGGGTTACGAGTTCTGTATTTGGGATAAATTAAGTTTTGAAAATTATACCTGATCATGTCTTTGATCTTTGAAGCCCATAATAAATTCTTATAACACAAATACTAAAGATTTTGCTGATAAAATAAATAATATATTATTTGAACTGAA
Source organism: Henneguya salminicola (assembly GCA_009887335.1). NCBI lineage: Eukaryota > Metazoa > Cnidaria > Myxozoa > Bivalvulida > Myxobolidae > Henneguya > Henneguya salminicola. The sequence continues at coordinate 756 of SGJC01000148.1, read as the reverse complement.
ATCTTGTAGTAGAAATAATCTTACAAAAGATGTTCGCAGATAAAATAATATAAAATAAATGTTTCATGACGGGTGATATATTGTTAGTGAAAATTACCCATAATATAACTCTGTTTATAATTTTGTCTTAAAGGGTCGGGTAAACCGTTTATGAATTAATAAAGGATATAATGCAAATTTAAATAATATTTTTTATACTTGTTTAAATCTAAAAATTGTACATTATTTTGGAAAGGCTTTTATTTTTATAAGGGTTGCAGTTTAGTTTTATAGGTATTTTCATACATCTCAATCGCATACCCACCATTCTTTTTTTTAGATATTTTGTATAAGATGAACCAATGTATCAAAGAGTAAATTAAAATTGATTAAGTTTTGTAAAAATATTTCTTTTTCCATCAAAAATTACTAAATCGGTTCGTAAAACTCAGTAGATCGGCATATCTCGAACGAATGTGGGTTTGCCTGTTTAGAGCTAGGGCACGATTATATTAAGCGACAACATTCTCTGTTGATAACAGCATGCTGCAACAGTTTTGAGGATACTTGTTTATTTATACTTAAACATACCGTATTTTACGGTAGATAACGCGCGCGTTATCTATAAAAAAAAGATGAAATTTTTTGAAAATAAGGCATGCGCACTATACATTAGGGGAAATAAACATGTGATGAAATGAACCGAATTTTATTCAAATCCCTCAAAGTCGTCATCAGAATGGATTTCAAAAGACTCAATGATGTCCACAAGCATCT
>SGJC01000147.1:0-21009 GCA_009887335.1 Henneguya salminicola | reverse complement strand
TATGAGCAATATTTCTAACGGCGAAACTTTGTTTTATTACTAATGATATCAAAGGCAATAACAATAAATTAAATATTTTATATTGAAAAAAATCCTGTAAATAAATTTCAAATTATTAATATATTTTAAATCGGTAATCAATTATTTTGATAGTCTGGCAGATTTTGTTCAACAATCACCATTATTAATTTTATCGACATCAATATGCTTTTTATCAATTTTCATCCATTCTTTTGCTTGAAGTGTTATTTCTCAGCTAAATTCCATTATACTACATAAGCCTTGGCTCGTGTAGTATGACTTTCATTGAAGAATGAGGTTCGGTAAAAGGTTTGGCGGAAGGGAGTAATTAAATACCGCTAATCTTTATGGTGATACCAATTTGGCGCCGGCGTGAGAAACCGTGAAGCGTGCCTTGAAAAAGACCACTAAGGTTTTACTCTTTTAGTCCGAGGCAAAACAAATATTCCTATTTATAACCTTTAGTTAAACCAAGGTTGAAAAAACTTTATCAACATCGTGTCAAGAGTACGATTTTAAGTATCATTTTCTTTCGAGAAGAAGAGCCAAGTTGATTTTTTGAAAACAGGGTCTATATTAACTTAAATCGATTAAAATCCCCTTTCAGATAAATGTTATGTTCTATTTTAATTTTTTCCGTCATGGTATTTTTTTTGAGTTTTATGTCAAATAATTTTTGCATGATAAAGGAAATGGTAATTTTACATTTTGATTAGTGGATATAAAGCCACATTTTAGATGTTGATATAAATACTGACAAGATTTTTTCTTAATTCCTTGTTCATTTTATACATATGGAAAGCAGCCGACGTATAAAAATATGCTTAAAAAATATATTTTATTTTCATATACATAAGTTAGATATCAAAAATTTTGGCAGAAGCCACGAATTCTTTGACTATAAACTCGTATTGCCGCAGTTTTTTAAGAGGATATAAAAATTTTTGCACATGCTGTTTTTTTACTATGTCAGGTGTTTGGGTATTCTTTCAGTTTAACAAAACAACTAGAATAACTAAAAAATTATAAAAAAAGTTAATATTTCCCCTCTTCCGCTTTTTCACATGAACAGATATTTAACAAAAATTGAAATGATGACGGATAGAATAGTAACTGTTGCGAATCGGCCTTACTATAGCAATTAAAAAAGTATCAAACACAGGCTCCTTGCTATAGACAGTTTACCCGATGGGGTTAGATCCTTCTAAATATCGCCGATATTATTCGCGTTAAGACCCATCCTGAATATACTTTTCTACATGTCTATCATAAAGACAGATATAAATTTTAATATGATTATATCGCACGGAAAATATTTTTACTCCAATATGTAACTGTAGTCATGCAAAAAAAGTATTGCTGATTAAAAGTAATTTATCCCCCTAAGAGTAATTGCTAACAATAGAGAGAGGTTGACTGAAAAAATACATTTTTGAATTACGTTGAACCTCTGCATGTATAATATCTAGAAATTCACTAAACATACCTAGTGCCAGCAGTGCTTTCTTTAGCAAAAAAGAAGAGATTTGGTTGTAAAACTGGGAATTGGACTAGGATATTACCTCTGGCTTATTGTAATAACGCTCACTTGGCAATTGGCGTATAATATATAATTTTATCCAACTATTCAAATCTTTTAACGGGCCTATAAGTAAAGGTAAGAGGATTCATTTTCAGCTCCAGTTTGAGTGCTGATACAGGAACTTGAACTGACATTTAAAGGCCATGAACAGCCTCTTTTTGATTTCTTAATTTTCTTAAGTTCAAATATTGCAAAAGTAAAAGTATCAAGGGGACTAAAAATATAAAGATTTATTGAAAATTACCCTAATAAGATCAGACATAACGTTACAATACTTTTACATTTTTATATTTTTTATAACATCTACCGAGCTGTTAATTGAAACTGCAATTTTCAGGACAACCCCGGCCATGTTCTTATGATCAATACAATGAATTTAGGTTTATATTGGCCATTGTCCCGAGCGTACAAACATGTTGGCTTAGGGTTTTCGAAGCCTCAAATAATTAAAATTTTCAAGATTTTTGGATGCAGAATATTGTGCAAGATCTCCCTGAAAGCAATTTGAACGATCTTGTAAGGACGCGTCATAAATTAGATTTGAAAAGTAATATAAGATCCTAAAATTTGATTGGGTCCTTCCTGTTAAGAGTTTTCCATCAGAAATACAACTACACACATTCGATCGAACACAAAAGAGGATCGCGTCGTCTTATCTTTCAACGCCATGATTAAAGAGGTACCAGGAAGGAAAATGACTGAGAATTCAACTAAGCGTGCGTGTTCTGGTTTAGTGGGAATTAACATTAAAAATGACTATGGAACTGAACAAGAATAACTTATTTATGCCCTTAATAATTCAGAAGGCTGTCTTTAATATTATTAGATGCTCTAGGAGGTTGAGGAGGAATCGCGTTAAATTGATATAATGTTTGCAATTTTCCTGAAAAAAAGGGCAATGTAGAGAAAATTATTTGTGTATTCAAGGAAAATAATTTGAAATTATTATCCCATATAGAATCTCGAGACATACCGATGAAAGGCTAAACGGAGAGGAAAGCATTGAATATAGGTATGGGGGGTCATTGAGCACAAGATTACCGGACTATGAGGCAAGAAAAGACGAATTTATCTGTGAATTCACCAAGGCAAAACAACCTCCAAGTGCAGTTTATTAAACTGATTATATCAGCCTTCGCAATTATTGAAAGGTAAAATTAAATAAAGTTGGTTTGTTCATAAAAACTTATTAAGTGAAAATCCAGAAATTTTTCATATTAGATTCACTGATTAGAAGCAACGGTTAGATAATACATTTTATGAATTTCACCAAAGCTGCGAATTGAAACGTGTTGAAGATTTCTCACACAGGGAACAGAAAATACTCTTAAGACCGACATGCTCTATTTGAGATAGCACTAAGCTCGCTTAATCTATTTGGAACTATGACTACTCTGCATTTGAAAGAGGCTATGAATACAGTTCTAAATAAAATTTATTTACTTTTCTTAAAGACCAATCCGTCTATTTTATCATGTGAGTAAATCCTTACACTCAATACGCTGTATAATGTAAATTTTTTGATCTTGTTAGAAAACAAGAAGACTAATTTTTATAGAACTTGATAATAATGAGTCTTAATTATACTAACATGAAACTTATTGATAAATTAATATTTTTCGCTTTTCTATCTTCAACAAAATATATTATTTTAAATTTTTGATTTGAGTATATTTTATTTTATTTTTATTAAAATCAATCAATGAAGCAAAGAAAGTTGTGCACGAGACTAATGTCTTTTTAAAAAAATGCCTCTACAACGAACTACATATTAGAAGGACTCTTAAAATTATAGCAATAAATATCCAGATCGATGTAGTTTTGAAATAGGGTTTACTTTGTTCGGTTATCCGTGCACAGTTTCACACCCCGGATATTTTAAAATTTTCTTCATGTTTAGTTATTACAAATATAATAGAAATTGCATCATAACCAACAACTTTCAACCAGCAAATCATTTTTTCTGTTCTACAAGGTATTTCTCACCGCCCGTCGCAAATCCACCTCTCCTCTAAATATTTCACAAATTATTCAACGGGCTTTACATGGATCTTACATACCACTGTGAAAGCTCAATATATTCAAATTTTAATCTTTTCCATAGAAAATATTAGCCTATCTTTCAGTGACAGTCATTGTAGAGGGATAAACTTTCAAATTCTACCAGAGTATATTTTATCAGCAATATACTATACATGGTGATATTTGAGATTCTGTCGTTCCCTTCTTTTTGCCTCAATGCCGAATAAATTTTTGTAACGCACTTTTCTATACTTCATACTATTTTGTCCTTTTTTCAAACAAAAATTCATCAAATATAACATTTTAATTCCTAAAAGCAGTTATTAAGGCTAAAACCAAGCTTTTCATAACTCTAGAATAAACGGGCGCTCCTTTAATTTTTTCTCATCCTTGAAACAGAGATTAAATAACATACTAGGATTAGGAATTAATATAAAAATATTCCTGAATTTATGATACACATACGAATTATAAGTTCATATTCTTTTTTTTCTCTGAATTAATGTTCTTTTAGAGTTTTTATAAATAACTCAAATGCCAAGAGGGTACAACTTTTTCTTGACTGCGTAAAAAATATCTAAATGGGAAGAAACAGTATTCATTTAGAAAAGATTATATCTATTTTCACATTTGGTCACGGAATTTATAACAGCAGGCAATTAATAAGATACGTAGAACTAACAATTGGGTAGATGGCCAATATATTGTCTTTCAATTGTTTTTTGGATTGCCCTATCTCTTCATTTATTAATTAAAAATAACTTACGGATTAAAAGTCCTTGAATAGATCGAAAATTGTTCAACTTTCTACTGGAAACCTAATTCACCAAACGCAAATAAAATTAAAGCACCTACCATAAAGAATTTCTTACATAGTAATCGAAAAAGAGCCAAATAACAAATACAATAATTGAATACATTTATCATACTATATCTCTCCCTGATTAGATCCCTTTATTTTAATATGATTTAAAAAAATGGAATTATACTTATATAATAAGTATCGTTCAGAAAGATTTTATATTTTATAAAAAGTTAAATAATTGAAAAAAAATTAAAATATTAAAAATAATTTCGCTTAATAATTGTTCAACACATTTGTTGAGAAATTATCAAATTCCTCGAAAACTAATGAATTCAACTTTATAATATATATAAAGTCTATGTGGTCGAAAAATAGAGAGCTTGACCCTCCCCACTACAAATTGATTGGGTTCAAGTCTAGAAGAGGCTGGAATTTTTCAAAAAAAAAGCGTGCTTCGTGATCGAGCCCTGTTAGGCAGATAATGTCAGTATAAATTAGGTGGTAAAAACCAGTTTTATTCATAGGGAGCGTCTTATGCAATTTGAAAACCAGCTTCTAGTGAGATAAGCGATGTTGTGCACCTTTCGACTGCAACAAACGTTCTAATTGCTCTCAACATAATATGTAGTTATGCTATTTTTATGATAGTAGGTAATTTTTCGAATGAAAACCAAAGCCAGTTATGGCGAAGTAAGGAGTATGAATTGGAAGAGATAGTGACTATTAGACAAAAACATTCTTGCTCCTTAACTATAAATTATAATATATATGTTTGAGGGTGTATCGGTGGCTTGCTAAAAAGAAATATATTTTTTTAAACGTCTTTGAGAGGATAACATATTCTGAGATAAATTTCATATTTTTTTGCAATATTAAAATTTTACCTCTATGATTCCAAATATCCATTTTGTTTTAATTCTAAATATAATTGCATTTTTTATTTTGGAACAGTAATTCTGGACTTATTTTAATTGTCTGAATTCGGTAGAAGGCGTAGCTTTGTTTGCAAGGGCATTGCCAAAAGTTTGAATTTTTAAATTTAAAAATAAGAGATACATTCCACTTTGAGTAGGTTTTTTTTTAAATTTTATCATAACATTTCTCTTGGATTTGCTCAGAGAGGATTTGCTCTATTTTGTCTTGTTTCGTTAAGTAAGCTTCATAAGATTTAGCAATCTATCAAATATGTGTAACGCCGGTTCATCATTATCTCTACAGAAACTACACCTAAACAAATGCAAAACCGCTAAATTTGCATTTAACGCTACGCAATGAAAAAAAATTATCTAGAAGATTTGAAATCAAGGTTTTATCCTTGCATCTAAACAGATTTATTCCACCTGAGAAAATAAGCCATCCTTAATAGGGAGATGATGTTTTTGTAGCAAGATGGAAGAAATTAGCCTACTTTCATAAGCTAGCATTAAAAAGCTTAAATTGATAAACGCCAGATGTTAACGAGCTTTTCAAGTGAGAACCCCATCGTCGGAAATATGCAGAAGTTCTGGAGAATGTATAGAACGTTGAATTTTTTTCTTCAATGTCACCCAGAAGGGAGGTCATACATAATTTATCAGCCTATCTGAGTCCTTGATAAAAAAAATTTAAAGTATGTTGTTGATCTGAATAAAAGACGCAAAATAATTATGAGATCCCTGCGATCCTTATGCATAAGATAAAGCAGACTATCTCAGGATTCACATTTTGGCTCTTAATGTTTAGAAATCTATATTTTCTCGATAGTATGCTTTGAGATGACTGCAAAAATGGTTTCAAGAGCATGAAGCTAGTTTCCTTTTCTGCATGCGCGTTTTTATAAATGTAACCTTATTTCTTGATGCCCGATTGATTTTTATTGACTTTTGAAAGTTTGCAAGACGATGAATGAAAAAAAAATTTTTATTATAGAGGCAACGGTTTTAATAGGAAATTTAAACCTAATATATTTGTAATATACTGCCACCGTTTAGAACTAAAAGGATGCGTTTGATAAAACTTTATTCTATTTTATTTTCCTACAAGAAATAGAATGAAAACGAAATTTTCAGTAATTCACAAACAAACAAATCATAATCCAGAAGGATAGGGACTCCACCCACGTTAAGCCTTCACCTCAGAAACAAAAACTCGAAGTTCATAAAATTATTTAAGCGGCATTGTGGCAATAGAAATTGACTTGTAATGTATTTGGATCTATTAAAGGAAGAGCATGGGAACAGCATAAAATTTATATTGTTTACCAAAGTATAATTTGAATCACAAAAAGGAATATAACTCTAAGCAAAGCTGGTATCCTCATAGAACCAAAATAAATTATAAAAAATTGAGAGTTAAAGAATGGCAAAGTGTGATTTCCCATATCCTTTCTGTCAAACACTTTTCATGAAGGATAAAGACTAAGTAAAGCGGTTTTGCTAAGAAACTTGTACAAGGATATCATTGCCCTTTACATTGTTTTTGCATCAAACGAGCTTTTACCGAATTTCTTGCTGTTCAGGATGGAATACTTTGACTCAATGAGCTGAAGTGCAGACGAGCGTAAATAATTATAAATAAAATTTTTATAACTTATGTTTAGGCATGTAATTCTCCTAAAGGGTTCAAGAGTTATCAACATAGAATTTTCGGAATAAAAATGAAACTTCAGAAAAAAAAGAATTTTTAATACAACCAGAAGGCATGCGAAATTTTAATGCCAGAAACCCAGACCCTGACTCAAACCAATCATTTGATATAAAAAGAACGAGCAGATTACACAATGACCTATGGAAGGCCAATTTGCAATGAATCTGACAGAAGATGATATTTTGACGAGTTATCTTTGCTCGCGATGTAATGCGTGAAAATTTTAAGCTTATTTTTTTCACATTAAATACGACTTCCTTGCATTTTTCTGGCACACCTTTTTCATATGGGGTATAAAATTTGTTGTCTCTTAAGTGGAGGTTAATTTTTTTAAGCTTGGCGATTTTAATCCTTTGATCTCTTGTACATTAAATTTGGGAAAATTAAGTTCCTCGTATTTGCATTTTGGAAGCTTTAAAGAAATCTTGAGAATGCGGGGACTGCTAATGAATAACCTGTACCAAGAAATTCCAGGAAAAGCCTAAAGAGTTTACAACGCTTGATAGGGATCAACACATTTTGAGCGGAGATCCAATTTTCTATCAATGAAGCTCCCCCATAATTAGAAAATGCTTTCTTTTTTTCTCCTGATTCAATTGTAATTAGGATAACCGGTAAGGATTTTTTTTACATGCTTACACAAGTATTTATCCCTTGATCGATTTTCTTTATATCTTTAGAAGTGTATGAATTCTTTGAAAAGACATTATTTTAAACATCGGCAGCACGAAATTATAGGGGGATGAGGGCAATTTAAACTCATAATTTTATTTTTCAAAGCTGAACAAAATATCAAGATTATTATCTCAGCTAAAATAATAATAATCTCAATTGCATACAAAGTAAACTATTAGGTGTTGTTTTCACGACCCCCTTCCCCTCATATCTAGGTTCCGCTTCATTCTAGATTCATGCTATGATTTCGAAAACTGTTTGACTAAGAAGAGACAAGCTATTTTTCAAATATATTCTGAGATGGATACCGCCCAGTAGAGCAGAGAAGAGGGTCATGTAATTCATTACTTCCAAATATTTCGTGCAATGCTGTGCAGGCCAACGGTCTAAAAGTTAAGGGAAGTAGAGGAGATGGCCCATTTAACTATCAACTTTAAATCTTTGACAGGTCTTAATACTTATTTTGAGTCCTCTAGATATGTCCTGTGCATTCTTTTGCTGGAGTGAGATATTACATATGGAAAGTGCCAAGTTTCCTTTGGTAGTATACTCGTTAGGCAGATAGCAATTCCTTTTTATGATGGACAGGAGACACGCAAATCTATTATCATATGTAATCGTTAACTCACATGAAGGAATAAGGCGTAGATAATAAGCTGGATTCTTTAATAAGCCACAAAAGCGCTGCCACCTAATTAGTCTGGTAGTTTCTTTGAAATTTTACAATACATCCCAACCGGGGGAAGAAGAGTTTTTACAGTCCCTCGTATGGGGAAGGTGCGTATTCACTTTGAAATTCTTGCCTGACAAAAAAGCTAATTACTCTTGAATAAAAATTTAAATGGCGAAATTGGGTAATCTCAAATGGAAAATCATTTAGTTTTTTCTCGAACTATATTGATAAGGTTTTACCAATCAAATCAAGGAAAATTTCTTCGTTAAAATCACGAAAAATTAAAGCTTTGATTTTATCAGTAGAGAATTTTTTTTTTATACATAAAAATTTGATTTGGGTGTGGATTTTCAAAGTGGCGATTGCTTGAAAATTAAAAAAATACGGCTGTATTTATATTGGATTTTCCTCAATTTTACAACAATTTTGGTTGGAAAGGGTGTCGCAAAAAGTTTCTATTTTTAAAAGTTGGCTGAGCCTTCAAAAGTTAGCGAACATATGCGCTACTATACCAAATGAACTATTCTAAATAAATTAGACGATGAAATTTTCATCTTAACTATTTTGTAGATGACATTTTTATAAAGAAATGCTATCTGAAAGATTAAACTATATTTATACGATTTAATGAAAACACACAATCTCAACTTTGTTTTGCCTCGTCATTGTTAAAATTTGGCAAGTAATTATATATAAATGAATGTTTTCTATTTATAGGCCACCCGCAAAGCATATAATCTTAGAACCCTAATTCATTCATGGTTCTTTTATCAGAATGCCTTTATGAATTTATTTAATTCTTGAATTTTTTTTAAATTTCTATAATTGGTTTTAAGTGAATGAATTCAAAAATAGAACATTTTAATTATCTTTTTAGCGCATGTTATACTAAATCAAAATTTTGACACGACGTAGGTGTAAAATAATTTAACGTCGAAATCATCGCATTTTATGAGTATTAGTTCAGCTGTTGGAACCTCACATTCATTGGCTCGTTGTTACAAGTAAGTTTTTCATTCAATTAATTTTTTCGATAACTTATTTTTAAATATTTTTTTCGATGACACTAAATTTAATGCTCATTTTTCACCCGTCGCGGTGAAGATAAGTTAAAATAGATTTCAAATGCCTCAATCTTGTATATTTGCTTTATATTCTCATTATTAACGTAAGGGGCTTTTGATCATGGTTAAAAAATTGCGTCGAATATTAGTTATAAATTTCGAGATTTTTCGACGTTGAAATGCGCAGAAAGTAGAAAGTTATATGATCAACAGTGGAATCTAATTCTTCTAAATAATTAGCATCGGTGCTAATCAACAAAACACCTATTTTATACTTTGATTATGTCATATATAATAATTGCATAACGAGGCAATTTCAATTGAAAAAAACTGAATAAAATCATTGAAACTTGCACGTTGCGTGACCTTTTTGACATAATGGCAAACAAAAATAAAAGGGTATAGTTCAAAAGTATGGGAAATGATTGTATATGCGGAATTTTTTAAATAAATTGAAACTATTAATTTGATTCAATGTTTATTGTTTAATTTTCTGTGTTTTAAATAAGATTTAAATTTGTTTGATACCAACGAAGGAGCGTGTCCGTGTCGGTGTTGATCTGGAGTGTTGGGGAAATAGATTGCTGGCTTGAGACATGTTTAAGGTTCTCTTTTTATTATTGCAGATGATAATAGGACATCTTTCTGTATTAGTTTGTTGACCGCCTTCGAATCGTGAGTTCGATGAATTAGGGTGGCGTAGGAAGGAGATTAAAGAGATAGGAAATATATTTAAAAAAATCTTTGCGAATAAATTGTTGTGTGAAGCTCCCATTATGTTATGTAATACTGTGCTGGGTTCAAAATGGCTGACATAATTAATTTTGAAATTTGAGAAGCGAAAAATTTAATATAAAAATATTGACATAAAAAGCCGAATTCTTGGCTTAAATGGATGCTTATTTTAGCATTAAATTATAATTTTAATAAATGGTGGCCCCGTGAGCGATAACATGCCTCAATATCGATCAATTATCTTGTACGCATGCGACGAGTCGGTTTTATTTTAAAATAGAAAATAAATGAGTGCTTCTTACAATTTTTTTTTAATACAACAATATTATTCCAAACTAGAACTTACTAAAAAATCAGATCATTTTCGATTGAAATTATGAACTAAAAATTAATAAGATCAACTTATTTATTGGTGAAATCAAAACAAAATGGTATGGAAATTTTACACAGAAATAATAACTAAAAATAAACGTGAAATTTATTCATCGTCGTTTATTCCGAACGGGATATTTTCAAACCCGAGGCGTGTTACAACACGAGCAAATAAAATAAGGACAAATTTAAACTGAAGGAATTATTCTACCTCATTTATAATAGCGTTCATTTTTTATGAACACATTCTCGGGAGGACAAGAGAAATCTTATTCAATCGGCTTTAGTTCACACTACTAAGATCCAATGTGCATTCGAAACGACCCCAATTTAAATTTAAATTTTTTGCGTATTAGCAAGTGAAATTATAGGAAGAACACAACAAAGTCTGTTTTAACGTGTTTTTAAAGCAAAATGTGATAAACTGATTTATCCTCGCATCCCTTTTTTTATACTAATTTTACAACATTATGTATACTCTTTGCTAAATCATAATTTATTAATTTTACTATACGTGAGAAGATCGGGTGAAAGATGTTGAATAATTAACTACATTAATAAATGAAAAAAATATTTCGAAAATTGCATACGATTCAAATAATTTATTTTCAAATAAATATTAAACAAATTTACGTTTGAAGCGGCATATATATTTGTGATTATATTATACACGCATGGACAACGAGCAAGCGCAAAACTTTAAAATTTAGGATAATTTTTCCAATTGTATCCTTCGTTAAAATAATGCAAAACCTCGATTTTCAAGTTTAATCGTTTTTTAACAACATTAAAAAGCTTATTGTGTTGATATGATTTTTATTTTTAATTAATCCTAATAGCTTTGCCATAATTAAATAAAGGCTAATACATTATTTTGTATTCTTTATATCAATCGATTTTTTAATTTTATTAAACATGATAAGTTTTTATGCGTTCTAAAATAGGGTTTTGACAAACAAAATGAATTCAATTTATTAAAACGTTAAATAAGACTGCATTTTTTAACGAGAACGCATGATCAGATAAAAATGTTTTTCCCCAGATTTGCCTCTGGTATATATTAAAATTATTTTTCATATTTAAAATGTATATTATTGTGCCGTTTTCTCTACATCACATAAAAAAATATCCTAAAAGATATCGGACAAATTTATAAATATTTGTGATATCTATTGTTGATAAAAATTTTATCAGGCAATTTTTGGACTTTGCAATATATAAAAACGAAAATTTTTTCAAAAATACTCTTTTTTTATTCTTAAGGAATAGAGGCTTATATACATTCCATATAACCTTTATTTCATCTGTGCGTAGAGCGGATTCAATAATTCGAGTGGATCTATATTTTCATTATTAACATAGGTACAACCCCCCCCCCCATACACAAGTACAATTGAACAATGTGGGACATTTGTCAAGTTGTCTTACCGAAGAATTATAAGTTTCTAATATTTTTCATATCTATGAAGAGCTTTCAATTTTTTTCCCCTCTACTATTAACAGATCTTTGTTGATTTTCTCGAAGGGATGAATAAAACGCTACTAATCTGCTACAGGGAAATTTCAGAAACTCATACTTGATGGGGGTAGCTGTCAGGTATTCACTACTACATAGCTTCAACGGTAGTTAATCTACCTCCACTTTTAAGAATTTTTTTGTTATCTATTCTCTTAATGTAGGCCGCGCCCCTGGGGCATTGGCTTTCGGCGCTCTTTTCTCTTTCAATCATTTTTTAAAAAATGTTGTTATTAACACATCGTGTAAGGAATCTTTATTTGAACTTGCTACGCCAAAAATATCTGGGTTGATCCTCGACCTTAATGGCTCCAACGCGTGATAGTCTTGTAATTTGAAATTACGTAAGATATTATACCATTGTTAAAAAAGGTGCATCTTCTCATTGTGATATTAGAACGGGAGTACCGGATATTGTCGATTCTAATATTTGATCATCCCATTGGACTTATTAAAATAAACTTCTATCATGTAAAAATGTATCCGCCTGTTACGCATCCCCTCTCTTGTGGAGTCTCATAACCCTCTGACAGCATTTTTTTCATTTATCATGTAAACATTGGCAGTGTAGAAATGCATATATCTTTGTTCTATTTCAGCAAAAGGATTTCGTTAATTTATAAAGCATCTTAATGCGTGTATCGAGCATTTTTAAGGCAACAGCCTATTCATTGTAAAATTAATGTTTATCTTGAAAAATAAATGGTTTAAAGTATTTAGGGTATTAATAAGTTTGCAAATCTTAGCCGAAATAATTATTGCGGGTGTATTTTCGCCTTCTATATCAAAAAATAGCCATTCGATCTAAGAAAAGTGATGCCAATAATAATTTTTTTTTTGTGGCTTGGTGGCTATTTACCTACCAATCGATAGCTATCGGCATATTATGGTTAAATTTTTAAATTCTGAAGGATCCAACAATAAAGCTAAGTGGTAAGTTCAATATTAAAATTTGTAATTTAAGATGATATATCATTACCGTACAGCGTGTAGCACGAAAATGCATGCTGATGACATACTTTAATTAAATATTAATATTTCGTCAAATTAAATTAAGATGAATTTTTAAATTTTATAATGAACTATATTATGATTGAATGACGAATAATTTAGCAACTCTTAAATGTATGTAAATTTTGACACGTTTGGCATAATCATGATGACGCTCTACCAAGTAATTCGATACCTTTTTTTCATTCCTGCAAGTTCGTATTAAAACATAGGTTGTGTTGAAATTATTCCCACTGACACTTTTATGTTTTCATCCAAAGTTAAAAAATTTACCATCGATTCAATCTTTTTTTATTTGATTATTTAGTCAGCAAGGATTTTTTTTAAATCGATTTCATAAGTATACAAATATATCATTAATAAATATACTCAGTCACAAAATTATAATTTAAAATAAATATCATCTATGTTAATTAAATTTTTAAAAATTACATAATTTAAAAGAAAGCTGTTTTAATACTTAAATCAAAATGGCGTCTGCAGCAAAGCTATTGCAAATTGCAAAATTTAAACTGCGCACATGCGAACTCTGATTTTAATGTTATTTAATTTTTTATATTCAACACATATAATATATTTAAAGAAACGTCTAAAATCTACTATAGTATCCAGAATAACACATACATGATTAAATGGTTGAAAGTGTGAAGAAAGGTTCATGGTCTATTGTTTAGTTTTTTTTAAGTATTTCAACAATTTGTGTACGCATGGAGTCTTCTGAAGTGGCTCTTATATGCAACCAGGCGTTTAAGTAACATTTGGGCTGTAATGGAAGTTTAAATCGTAGACCTCTTATTATATCTGTTAATTATGTTTTTTATGGTTTAATCAGAATCTCAGACTAAATTGATATGAAAAAATTATTGTAAACAAAATATCCTCGAATTTTACTCTTTTTATTAATTTAGATTGTGCTCAGTTTAAATTAAGCGCTCCTGGGAAACTTTCTGTTCCAATTATTCTTCTTAAATTTTTTACACTGTAAAGTAGCTCACGGGGGCTTAGAGACTTTTTATCAATTTCTTTTTTTATTTTTCTTTTATTTCAACACCCTACGCGTCTCTGTTAGGCTTTAGAAGCAGCTATACCTAAATAATTTAAATGAAAATAAATTGTATTTTTTGTTCATTAGACAAATAAAAATGCTTCGCCATGCATATATCTCAAGGAATGAATCTCTAAAAATGATTGTAAGTAAAATAATTTTTAGTTTAAAATCTTGACATACACTGTAGCGTTTTATGAATACAGGAATCTTATTCCGAATAGAATTTCAAAAAGTGTCAGCTTTTTAACAAATTTAAATTCAACTATATTTTTTTGCAATTATAAATGTTTATTCAACGACTCACATTTCAAAATCCTAAATATTCTAACCCTGGTTATTTATTTCTTAAATTCGCTGAGGATAAAAAAAACAAGTTGATATGTTCGGTTCGTTCTAAATTATTAAGTAATTGTGGACGAAATAGCTGCCATTTTAAAAAGGGACAAAATTATCAGTCTCAAAAGGGCATTTTTTTCAGCATCATCTATTAATTTTTGTATCATTCAATTTCATTGGAGCAACAAGATTGTATCATTTATATAATTAACTTATTAATATGTTTGTTTATTAACCCTTCCAATAATATTATTTAAAAGTGTTTGAATTTTAAAATTAAAGGCATCGACTAATTTTAAAAAAGTATTTTATTAATCTTTTGGATCCTATAGGCGAGTATGAGGCCACATTACTAAAGAATGAGAATTTCTTCGAACAAGTTTTTTTTTTCAATCGGAAGGTCAGGGTATTCTCTTTTTTTGCAATATAACTGAAACTCTCCCGGGCGTTTATGGGTCTCAAAGGGTTAAGGAGACGCTGGCCTGAAGAGTAAAAAATATAAAGAGGTGTTTTTATTGTCTCTTCTTTCCTATTCAGAGAGGGGGGAGTTGAAATAAGTTTCGATTTTCAAAAGGAGTGGAGTGTAAAAAAGTTATAAAACACCCTCGTTAAGAGAGAGTTGAGAATTTGAGATACTTCATGTCTTAGGATATCCTGTCATACTTCCATTTTCCTTATCATAGATAGTTTTAGTTTCAGTAAAAAATAACACAAAGTTTCTTTTTTAAGAAATAGCGCAACTTATATTTTTGAGTCTACCCCTCATTCCCTGAAACGAAAGCAGTTCATTAACTTCTCTGATCTCGCCGGAAAAAGATTTATCCAATTTCACAGACCGCCCTAAAACATATTCGGTTACGATTCTTTTATAATGGTCAACTTTTAACATCCATAATTTTTCTTCAATTTTTTTTATAATTTCTTATAAAAACTAAAATAAATCTAATTTCTTTATTTGTGAAGGATTGCAGGTTTTAAACTTTTTTTTGGACTTTTTAGCCTTGGCCTCTTCTGAGAAAAATATTTCATATACTTAAACTAGGTTTCCAATGTAATTCACCATACCACTTTCCGCTTAACTGGCACGCAGGCATAAGCATAAATAGAATTATCAGATCTCAGAATGAAATCCCCAAAAAATTTGAACAGATTTTTTTCTAATTAACGAATAAAAACCTCAACATTTTGTTAAATTCAATGTCACGATACCCTTTAAAATCATGATTTTTTAAGCAGTTGACTTTAAAGCGTTAACATCGGCAAAAAAAGACACACATTTTCAAAATATTTAATTTTACATTTTTTTATCTTTTTTTTACCGTGAAATAAATTCAAATATACACCATATCATTAGTTATTTCTATTTGCTTGTTATATTGCCCACATGTTATCCTAAGCATACGTTTTCCATTATTATCACCCAACTAAAGGAAGATTTTTCAAAAACTAATTTACGTTATTTTGATGGCAATTTTTAAATTAAATACGAATGTCTTTCATTAAGCAACGTTAAAATTCAACGTTATTTATGATTTCTCGATTTATGAAAAATTCTGTCATCGTGAAGTTATAAGATATTGCCGAATTACTTAAGTAATAGAAACTGTACTAAAATCTACTCATCAGTTTATTTTTATACTATGAGGGTGGTATCGTATATCATTACTTGCATTTACTAGTACTAAATGTTATATACTTCATGTCTGCCATGTACTAAGGAATTATAAATTTGATAATATAATAGGTGTTCTAAAAAGTTTTCGTATGTCGATAAACTAACGACTACAGAAATGTATCAGTTTTATGGGAACTTATTACTATTTAACAAAATAAAATTTTACGTTAAAGGTAACCGTTCGATAATTTAAACTATTTAAAAAAATAAAGTATAGAAAATCAGGATTTTAGATACATTCTTAATTTCTCCATATAAAAATTGGCGTGACATTAATTTTATTGTTCAATTTTAAATTCTAAATAAATTAAGCTCGGATGACCAGTCTAAATCTTCAGAAAGTGATTTTTTACACAAAGGAAGATTTGGTATGCTTGTTTATATGTCAGCTATTCTCTTGATAAATGGCGAACAGTGGACTAGTCTTTCTTCTATAACACCTCAATTGACTGTTTATTTTAATCGAACGCCTCAAGACATAAACTGGTTTTCAAATATTTTTATCATTGTTATATCAATATTGGCCACACCATCTGTGTATTTTCCTAAATTTATCAAGATAAAATATTGTCTGTTAATTGGCGGATTACTACATGCAATTGGCACTCTTATTAAATTAATGGTGTCCCTCTTTCCTTTCACTTCAAACGAACGTTTTATAGCTTGCATAATTGGCACAATTTTTCCATCTCTTTCTCAAGGTAAAATAGTATGAAAATGATATTAATTAGCTTTTATTCTTAATATTCCTCCATATTTATCTAAAGTGTGGTTTTCTAAAGGCCAACGAAATTTAACAACTTCAATCGCATATGGATCAAATTTTCTTGGAATTGCAATTGGATTTCTATTTCCAAATTCTCTGCTATCACTGACCTCATATGGCTTAGAATTCCAAACCATAATAAAAATTTTATTTGGATGCGAATTCGGATTTTCAGCAGTAGCTATGTATTCAAACTAACTCTTAGATCGTGTTTTGCTCAATGATTTTTGTTGTTATAGAAAAGCCTAAAGCCCCTGCTCGTACTAATCAAACAGATCCACCAGAATCAGACCAAAAAAATAAAAAACCAAAAGTCAAAAATCTTATATTTTCTTTGTTCGGACTTTTCAAGAATGGCAAAGTTGTCCTATATTTAATTGCTTTTGGTTTATGTTATTCTGCCCCAACTGTTTTTTATACTTTTTTGTCCGAATTTATTTCGCTTTATCTTAAGGATGAACCAAATTTAACTGGGTTTTCTGGTTCAGTTTCAGTACTTGCAGGTGCGTTGCTTATGTTCTTAACTGGGTTCATTATAACAAAAACTGGACCCAATGTTGCCAGAATCATTAGCATATTGTGTTTTATAGTTACATTGGCTACCCTCATTATTATGGTGATTATGATCTATACTTTCCCCTTTAACAAATCTTCAATTTTTATACTTGTTGTTTTTTATGGAATATTTTCGGCTCCATATAATTCAATTGGAATCGAACTCTTGGTTACTTTGACACAACCAACCCAACCTTATGTATGTAGCACTGCGAGTCTAATAATTGGAAACATTTTGAGCTGTATTTACATATATACATTGGGCTATCTTAAGGAATTTAATAAAATAGTCGCTTCTATTTTTATATCAATTGCATGTTATATTATTTCCCTCATGGTTGTTTCCTTTGTTAAAATTTCAAACGATACCACCTAAATAACATTTAACTCGATAAAAAGTATATTTTTATTTTATTGTACGATTGTAATCTTCACGCTCGTGTATGCCTCAAATTTTTTTAAAATTTTTATGGTTATGACCCTGTTACAAATATTTTTTATTAGACTAAGTCGTGCGAGAAATTTTGTCTATCGCACTCTCCATTTGCAAAAAATCAATCATTGTTGAGAACAGTAATATCCTCTCAACGGGATAGCTCGTGGATTTTACACGTTTTTTTATGATTCAAGTAATCCTATTCTATTATTTGTTTGAATTTGAAATCTTATAAAATACTGAGCAATTGTATCATAATTTCATTGTGGTCGTGGTAGTCTAATCGCAACGAGCTTGGTTATTGGCTAAGAAGTTGGATGACGTTGGTTCGAGTCTCGAAATGACAGAACTTTTCCCACCATAAAATATGTTAAATATAGTGCGAGTTTTTTTCCTGTCCTGTTGTGTGATTGAAAGAAGGCGGTGTCAGATGGTAAGAGGAGAGGCTGTAGTATAGGTGTTTTTGATTTAATATCTGACAAATTAGTGAAACCGAATGATATATTTTAGGGAGTGTCAGCGCAGTCATAAGCATCGTTTCCTGTGTGGTCATTAAAGTTAGAAACTGTCGGCTACGTCAAACGTTAGGTAATGCACTCAAAGTAATATGTAGTTATGTTTTTAAACAATAGAAGTCATTTTTTTATCGAGATTCAAAGAAATTTATGGCGTGTAGAGTTTGTTAAAGACGGTCACTCCTGTATCCACAAACATTCGAGTTTTTTTAACTACCTACCCTTTATTATACTTTCATAAAATCTTTTTTTTAAGTTTCCTCCAATAACCAAAGCGAAGAATATTGCCGCTCTGATTTTGAGCTTGAGTAAATGATTTTTTAGTTCTCTAGGTAGATTTTGAATCTGCATGCAAAAATATGTAACCGTATGTAAAAAATCAATACTTTCTCTTTATGTTTAAGCATTTGTCAAAAGACTTTCTATCCCACCATAAAATATGTATAAATGATAAGTCAAGATTATGACTGTAAAATTAAAATCTCGCTTTTATTATTGGGCAAATTTTAAGGTCCCAATAAATATGAAATAAGCTATATATATTAAATTTAAAATGCCAGTACCTACTCTTTACAAATAATGCACTATATTATTACAAAACTGAAGCAATTTTATTTTAAGTAGAAGAATAAATAGCTCAAAAAATGCTAATATATTTATTATAGATTAAACTTAAGGGTTAAAAGACTCTATAACCTTCCATAGTAGATTCTGGCACTACCTGCTGTTGCGCTTAAGAGTCTGATTTCTATTAATAGACAGATAGTTTTTAAAAATATGAGATTTGCTTTGCAGATATATAATTATTTTTTTATTTCTCTTTTGCAAATGTATAATTAATTGGGGATAACCGATGGAAAGGGCTCTGCTATTAACAGGCAGTAGTATATAACTGCAAAATTACCTGCCTTACCTCTAGACTATAGCAACGTTATCCCACGCTCTTTTTTTCTTCTATAATATAAATTGACAAAAATTATAAATTTAAATGTTTGGCTCGATGCCTCACCTCATACCAAAGAAGAAAAAGCATGCCATTAAAGCAACAGTTTTTAACCTTTTTGGTGATGTAACCCATATATAAGATTTACCCAATTATGGGGACCCCACGATAAAATTAATTAGGTTTTTCCTTTTTCACTGCTTTTTTTCAACTAACTATCATGTATATTTGACCTCTACAAAAATTTTTTATCATTTAAAGACACCATGTTTTTTAGTTACTAATTTGCTATAATTGAATCCTTATAATTTATCGACACAACAAATTGTTATATTTTTTGGTCAATATTTTTAAAAATGAAATTGCAAAGGAATAAAATATTTAACTTTGCATTTTAAGTGTGTATTGTGCAATGCACATTGCACAATTAAGAGACACACATTTCCCAGCTACTAACTTTAATGTAGAAACTTTAGAAAATTTAAAAAGAAAATAAAGCCGAACGAATCAAGAATATTATTAATTATAACAAAAAAAATGTCAGAGTTGCAAAACACAAAAAGCGTCAGGGAGAAGGCAGTGCTTGCTTCTTTTTCTCCAGATAAGAAATTATTGGAGCACTCTTTGTAAGTGCGCATTGCAAATTATCATCTGCAACAAGTCACCTAAAGGATTTAGATTTGATACCCACTAAGTTCGAAAGATCTGTTTTTGAAAAAAGAATAAGCCTGCGCAACACGATCTTAAACAAAACATGATGCGACTGGCCAACATTTGATCCAAAATTTCATAACTGACCTTGAAGAAAGGTCATTTTTTGCTGTATTTCTGGTAATGTGGTCAATAAACACCTCTTGTGCATTCTTAGGATCATCTTCTACTCTGATGGAGAATGGGCTTCATGCAAGTGCAAATTGTGTATTAGGTAAATTTTGAAAATATCTTAAAATTTCTTCTTCGATAATTTTTAAGTGTACTTTGGCAGAAAGTATTGTTCAATTCATTGTTTCCTGCTCAATGTCATTTTCATCAAAGAAAGCAGATAAGTTCGACAACATGTAAATTTTATTTTCATGCAATTTTTTTCGCCAAAACTGAAGTTTCAAGTGAAATTCTCGGATCTTTTTTGAAAAAAATCTAGGCATACCGCATTTGGTCTTTGGAGCGATAAAATTTACTCGTTTAACATTATAATGATGTCAACCAAGTAAGCAATTTTGTAAGGTTGATTTATGTCCCCAAAAAGGGCTTCAAAATGCTATTTAGATTTTTGTTAAAAAACGTTTTAAACTTTGCCCCTCAACAATCATCTCACTTCAGATGAAATAACAGAAAAGTATCGGATACATCCAACTCACTGCAAAGTTTTGAAAACATACGGCTGTTTAAAGCATTTCATTTTACAAAATTCACGGAACTTGCAACATTTTCATTGTTTCTTGAAATTCTAGGGGCAAAGTCTTCGCTGCTAGCATTTGTCGATGAATATTGCAGTGAGTACAGATAGCTTTCGGTGGTGCATTGATTACCTAACGTTGAAATCCAGGCCTACATCCTAACATTGTTGGAGCTCCGTCTGTGCAAACAACACAAACATTTTCCCAAGAGATGTCATGATTTTGCATAAATGAACC